>PVIA01003137.1:0-179878 GCA_004024845.1 Tonatia bakeri | reverse complement strand
ATAGCTAAGGCCTTAGTAGTAGATGGACGACATAAAGGACTAAAACACTGCATCGAAGAGCTCGTCATTTTGATGCTCAGATAGAAGTCAGACTGGGCGGGAAAGAAACTTGACAGATCCAAATGATTTGGAGTTGGGAGATGTTATATAATCCAGCACTGAGTACTTAAGTGCACCCTGCAAGTACTCGTTGATAATGTGCTACATATTTTGCCATACTCTGAATATAAGTTTGAATAAAGTAACAAAGAGATTTGTCATTTGATTAATTTTCAGACTCTGATTCTGCAATTTAAATGATCATGTAGTTTGCTTCATAAATAGCTTAGGAAAGAATTCCCAGGGAGTCTTCAAGGAGACCAACTGTTTACCTTTTGAATACAGTCAGTACTATTGTAATAACTGTGTGTGGTGCAAGGTGGGTACTTGAAATATCGGGGCAATCACTGTAAAGTATGTGATTGTCCAACCACTATGCTGTACTCCTGAAACGAATACAAAATAACATAGAATGTCAACTGTAATTGAAAGATATTGATACAATTTTTAAAAAGTGCTTTTTGGCCCGTACAGTGTGACTGTTGTGTATACATCAACACTCGAAACACAGCCTCTGTGCAGAGGCCCCTTCAGCGTTGCTAGGAAACCCTGTCACTACTTTGTATGACCTTGAAATTTTAATTCATTTCCAGTGTAATACATTGAAGAGCAGTCGAATGTTTTAAACATTTTTTGGAAAAGACATACTGAAAACCATTTAAAAGTCTGTTTAAAAATTTTTTAGCAATGTACACATTAAGAACTTCCCAGCATAAAACAAGAATGGCAACCACTTTAAAAATCTCAGTTCTCAAAACAATATCCACTGCTAACAGTTTGGTATATAACTTTCCAGATTACTTTTATATATATGTAACTGTTTTCTAAGGTGCTCTTTTAAAGATAAAAGCAATTTTTATCCGTCAACTAAGAATGAAAGATACTATTATGTAAACTAAGTTGTATTTTACTCTAATGGCTTGTGTAGGTAGAAGTACTGAGAGCAGGATTAGGGTTTGAATTTAGACACATTTAAATATCTTTCGTCATTAAAGTTTTTAATTTGAGTTTTACAAAATAAAAACCCTAAAGTACAGAGTAATCAGAAAGTCTTAATTATTTTTAATGGCAAATTTTTATTTTCATCCTTACCCCCATATTTTGGGGCTATGCCTTTATTCATTTTGGAATGGAGTTTTCATTCTGGAGTATAACTCAGATTGTTTTTATCTTACCTAATGCATGAAGTATTAGTACCAAGATCAATTAAATACAGGTGGCAAATCGTAGTAGCTATAGAAAGGAGATCTGCAAGTAGCAGGAGTAATAATCCACAGCTGGCAAACTCGTGCTCTTTCAGCATTTCTGAAATTGATCAAATTTCTGATCTAGTCACCAATTCTTTTCTACTAACATGCAAGGAACTACAACAGGACATAGAGGCACCCACAATTTCTCCCAACCCAATGGAGCTAATAATGATTCAATGGTAAATCAGTATTTAAAAGAAACAAAAACAAAAACAAGGTAGCCCTGGCTGAAGTGGCTCAGTGGGTTGAGCACCAGCCTCTGAACCAAAGGGTCGCTGGTTCAATTCCCAGTCAGGGCACATGCATGGGTTGCAGGCCAGATCCCCAGCAGGGTGGTATGTGAGAGGCAACCACACATTGATGTTTCTCTCCCTCTCTTTCATCCTCTCTTCCCCTCTCTAAAAATAAATAAATAAAATCTTTAACAAAGTGAAAAAAAAAAAAACAAGGTAGGTGCTATGGGCAGAAGGTAAGCTCATCAACATCTAGAAGCTGTGACAGAACCATGGAGCCTGCCTTAGTTGGCTTCACAGTAAAGTTTATAAAAGACAAATACCCAGAAGAGCATGTGCTAAGGTAAAAAGGGTGATACGGAGAGCATAAACAAAGTATGCACTGTGAGCATTTGTGGAAAAACAGGAATCATTGCAGGCTGGAGAAGTAGAAGAATGCTACCTTGGGGAATGAGGTAGGAATGGAACTGAGTTTACTAATAATGATACAAAGTATGTATTCAGAGGACTGAACATTAATTCAGGAGAAACACTTGAGATCACCCACAAAAATATCAAATCACATAATTTTAAGTAGAAAGAAAAATGGATATGAAATGCAGATTGGAGTAGAATGGACCCTTTTTTTAGCAATATTATATTGCTAAATAGGTGGGTAGGTGGATTTGGATGGTGTATCATCAATCTTTGCTGTGTACCAAACCCACTCAAACTACAGAGACTTAAAATAAAAATACATGTTAGTTCCTGATTCTGTGGGTCGCCGGTTTAGTCCAGGCTTAGAGGGTAAGTTCTGGGCTCACTCACAGCCTGTAGACAGCTGTCTGGACTGCGGGGGAGGTCTAGGGAGGCTGCCGATTGGGCAGTTGCATCTGTTGGTCAAACGTATCAGTTCTCTTCCATGTGATTCGTTCATTGGTGGCAGGGATTTGAGAGCGCCAGAATGGGAGCAGCAAGGCGTTGTGAGGCCTAGCCTCAGAGTGGCAACACTCATGCTGTATTCTGTTGGTCAACAGGCCAGCCTTTGCTTTAAGGGAGCAGGGAGTCTGTGTCCAGTTTTAATCTGCTGTTTAAGGAGAGCTCTTAAATGTGATTAAAAGCTTAAGATGGTGCTTGAATGTAAATGGTCTTGACTGTAACTTGGCTTCACTTTCATTTTGAATCTTTTGGCTTCAACTTTATTAACTTTTAAAAAAAAGTCCTCACCCAAGGATATGCTTATTGCTTTTAGAGAAAGAGAAAGGAAGAGAAACATCGATGTGAGAGAGAACATTGATAGTTGCCTTCCTCACGTAGCCTGACCAAGGATTGAACCCACAACCTTTGGGAGTACGGGATGATACTTCAACCAACTGAGCCACCCGGCCAGGGCTGTTAACATTTTATGACAAGTGATAGTCAGTGTGCTAACAGAAAGGACCATAGGGCAGCTAGCAACTTAATTCTTCATTTTTGGTTTATTCTGCCAGCATTTTTTATGGAGAATTAGGATTTGGATTTACTTACTCTAAATTTTTCTCTACTGCTTTTATTTTTATGGCGGGAGCAGAGGAAGAGAAGGGAGAGAGCCCGAGTCCGTGCACCATCATCCTAGTTCTTCCGGCCTCTTCCTGCTCGTTGTCCGGCCCTGGAAGTTAGTGCTGCTGAAACCTGCTGTTTAGTTCACACTTTGGTTCTGCATGCATTAGATATTTGAATTATACACCAGAAAATGTCATCTGAAAGTGCTGTGCAAACTTTTAGGGTGTAAATAGTAAAAAAAATTACGTTTTGTGTGGTAGTTCATTTATTGACTAAATCTTCATTTTATACCGTTAGCTTGTTGACACTTCAGTCTTCCCATAGGACATAAGTTGTGAACAGACCTATGTTTATGTGTAAAGGGATATGAACAAAATTGCTTTTTTTGAAAAACAAGATGTGAATTGATTAAACTTGGTATTTTTACTCTAATATAGATCAAGAAATGGTGCCATTTTGCTCACAGGTTATTTTTACCTTTTAGGCATATAAAAGATAATAGTTTTATTGTAAACCATTAGCAGCCAGGAGACTTACTATTTTAGATTTTTCCTTTTGTATGAAATGTATTAGGGTGGCATTGGTTAATACAATTATGTGGGTTTCAGGGGTACAGTTTCGTAGTACATCATCTGTATATTGTCTTGTGTGTTCGCCAGCCCGAGTCAAGAAGGAGACTTGTTTCTGTTCTTACAATGCTTCAGTGGGACTGAGCCGTCTCTTTCTTGACAAGCTCAATCAGAAGAGTCTCTTGGAATTGTTTTTTGGGGCTTAGGACATCTTATTTTGCCTTTTACATATTTTTCAAGTACTGCTATTTAGCATTAATCTTCCTTAAGTGTGATCTAAATGGAAGTGTTATACAAATTTGAGAATGTTGGAATTTTAAGATGTATTTTTAAAAATATATAATAAATATGACTGACTTTTTCAGAAGGATAATAGAAAGGAATGAAGGAATTATTTTAAAGATAATATTGATATCCTCCATTTGGTAAATTTAAACTAGATAAATTGACAGTTTACACTTTTTTGAATTGTCATCAAAATTTATTGCTTAGAACTGTACAACAACTTTTTCCCAGTTCTATTGAGATGTAATTGACATACAGCATTGGATAAGCTGAAGATGGTCAGCGTGATTTGACCTGTGCATATTGTGAAATAATCACCACAATAAGTTTGGTTAACATCCATCAGCTCATATAGACACACACACACACACACAGAGAAAAGTAAAAGAAAAGGGTTTTATTTTCTTGTGATGAAAACTCTTTGGATCTACTCTCTTAGCTTAGAAATACTATAAAGCATTTAATAAAAGTTACAGAATCAAATTAATAAAAATTTAGAATTAAAGAAGTCTGGGCAACAAAATGTGTCAAAATTCATCGGCATGCGTCCCAGCGGTGGGGAATTCCCAGTGTGTGGGTGGCACCCAGGCAGGCATGAATAATGTGGCCTTGACTTAGTACGACACAACTGGCCTTTCAGAGATTCCAGCTTAATTCAGTTTTAAACAACTGCTTGGATATAAAGCACCCTCTACACATAGAAACGTATATTCCTATAAAGTTGGCAAGTTCACAGTGCTCTGCAAGGAAATTTTATTGAATAACATAGATATTGTCACTCTAATCTTACAAAGGCACAAACTAAAAACTGGGCACCATTGAGTTTGAACTCTTTTACTCCAGTCCTAAGTCACCTCCTGTTTCCACCACATCCTGGGTTCCTTCTGAACAGGCTGGTGCTCTGAGTGTGCAGACATTTAGTCCATGTGCATATTTTTTCCCCAGATGTGACCAGCAGTTTGAGTATCACCAGTCCTGAACACATGATTGAAAAGGCCAAAGGGGAAACTGCCTATTTGCCATGCAAATTCACTGAGAGTCCGGAAGACCAGGGGCCATTGGACATTGAGTGGCTGCTGTCACCAGCTGATAATCAGAAGGTGGATCAAGTGGTAAGTTTGCTGAGGGCTCGCTCACTCAGCAGATGTTTCTGGAACTTGTCCTCAGTGCCTGTCACCATGCTGACCACAGAGGTGCGTGGGGCATGACTTGTGGACCTTCTGCCCATCTGGATGGTGAAGTGTAGGTGAGTCAGAAGGCTGTGGAGCAAACATGATAGCATGGCAGAAATACGTGTGTGTTAGGGACAGTGAGTAAGCTGGACTTCTGAAAAGTTGATAGAATGGAATTTTTAACTTTAATACAAGGACTCTGATGCCAGTAGAAGAGTCATCAGGTATAACAGTGCACAGCAGTTACATACTGTTGCAAAGTCTGTTCTCTGTATTAGTTCAGGTAAACATCCTATTTACTGATTTTCTTTAAAAGCAAAGCAAAGTGTTCCTAGCAAAACAGCTATTTGTAAAATATTTAGTACTAATTAAAAAAATTAAATATCAAAATATTGTTACAGAAAATTTTGCAATTACAAAGTAGTAAGAGCCGATGTAGAAAACTTGGAAAGGCAGAAGTAGCACAGAGGAGGAAAATTGCCTCCCTTTAATTGTACCAGCATATTTTACTTAATTTAGAATGTTGCACATTCATTTCATCTGACACATTTAATTAAAAATGAACTAAAAAAATGAACTCAATGTTAGTAAGTTATATTAGATCAGGGAGAGAAAAATAAGGCTACATACTAGAGGAGTATGGTAATTCAGTTGAATCTTGGACAGCCCAGGTTTGAACTGTGCAGGTCCACTTATACGTGGATTTTTTTTCAATAAATGCACTAAATGTATTTTCTCTTCTTTATGATTTTCTAAATCACATTTTCTGTTCTCTAACTTACTTATTATAAGAATACAGTATATAATACATATAACATACAAAATATGTGCTAATTGACTGTTTCTGTTATAGGTAAGGCTTCCCAGTCAGCAGTAGGCTATTAGCAGTTAAGTTTTGGAGCAGTCAGAAGTTATGTGGAGATTTTCGACTGGGCGGTGGGTGTTGGTACCCGTAACACCCATGTTGTTTGAGAATCATCTGTGTGTACATGTATATCAACATGTATATGTACACATATTTGTGTGTATGTATATATATGTATGTATGTGTATATATATATATGTATGTGTTTGCGTGTACATATATATATATTTAGAAGAGAAATTTTATTTTTACTTATGGTCCATATAAAAGAAGGGGTTATTCAGCCATTCAGTGGCCGAACAGTGCAGTTAAATAATTACTATTATTGGCATGTTTTCAGGCAGTTTGCCCATGATGTAATTGTAAAGGAAATAATTAAGGTGCTTTCCCAAGTTCAGAATAACTAGGGTCACACATTCCAATGGCATACTTTTGCCCTGATTCTGCCCCTGGAAATTCCTTTTGTCTCCCTAAGCAAAATAAATTGAAATTGACTCACTCTGCCTGCTCAACCCAGACACCCTGTTCCCTCCTTGCTCACGTTGCTCTTCCCACCCCCACCCCTTTCATAGCAGGGCCAGCACCCAGACCACAGGCTTCTGTCCGAGGTCCTGCGTATCCTCATGCCCTTGGCAGTGCAGGGTCCATCTCCCTTTCAAGTCCAGGACTCCACTCATGGTCAAGAGGAATGGTTAGAAAGGGCAGGTGTTAAATGCCTCTGGCTTAAGAATTATGAGTGAAGCCATAACCAGGTGCTTCTAGAAAGCAAGAAGCCCAGTGTGTGTCTGTAGTCTTATGCGTCCATTCATGGGAGGAGGACCTGAAGTCTTCTGTTGAGTGGGAGACACGGCCTTGCTTCCCTCGGGGCTTACGGGTTAAAAAACTAGCATCATAGTGAAAAACACAGTAAGTTCAGGTCAGAAGAAAGATAGCAGGCTTAGGGAGAGACTGGCGTAGTAGAGAATGCTTTCATAGACTTCAGCTACACTATGTGTTAGCTGAGCCCTTATTTTAATATATTTACGCTAGCAGTCAGTGTGGTGGGGGACGGCTGGAGCAATTTCCATCCTCCCTCCCTGCATGATCTCTTTAGTCAGCAGACAGTTACCATGTACTGTGTCCTTACTGTGTGCTCTGTGGTGTTTCATGTACTCAAATTATATCTATTTAAGCCTTAAGGCAGCACCCTAAAATGAGAATTATTATTTTGTGCATCAAGAGGAGAAAGCAGAGGTCCAGAGATTTGAAGGAACCCGCCCAGAGTCACACAGTGGGCAACATCACAGCTGCTGTTTGAACCGAGGTTTCTCCGACCCTCCCCACCCTGCACCCTGCACCTTGTTATCCTTGGCACCATCCTGTGCTGCCTCCCGTGTTTCAGAGCCTCTATTTCCTCAAATGGGAACAAAGACACTTACCTCTTAAGACTGTAATGAGAATTCACTGAAAGGCTGTATGCTTAAGTATCTTGTAAGCCTACATGTCATGTAGAAATGTTAATAAAGGCAGTATACTGTGCCAACTCAGAGGGATGTGGTTTGCATCTTGGCTGTGTGACTCTGCACTAGCTGATGTGTGAGAAGCCACTGCTGTCCTCGAGCTAAAGGAAAAACATGTGGACAGTACCACCCCCCTGCAGGGCTGCGAAGAGGAATCAAACGCCTGGTAAACAGTAGTTCCGCATTTCTTAACTTCCACTTATAACATTGCTTTTGTGGGAAAATACCAAGATAGTTTACAAAATGAACTTAACAGTGGGGACACATCTCTTATTTGTCAGGCCCTCTTCTAAAGACTGCGAAAGTGTGTGTGTAGCAAAGTGAGGGATTGAAATACAATAGATTGGACTTTCTGAGGAGTCCACAGTTAAATACCAAGGAAGACAGTGCAGCCTCCATTGAGTTCTCAGTGTTGCTGTTGACACGTGGGTGTGGCCAGAAATGCAGCGAATGCAGTCCTGGCTGTATCCAGAGTTTGTCAGCTGTGGACCCTTCAACTGTTTACTTAGCAAACTGTGACTGAGTGCTTCCGAGAAGCAGATACTTCATGTTTATGTAAATAAAAGATCTTTAGCGAATTAAGAGTAGGGGTCAACATGGTAGGGAGGTGACAGTACAGAAAAGAACCCAAGTCCCTGCTTCTAAGAAATTCCTACAGAGGATGTTTATTCTGACTGTCCTGTTGTTCATAATTAATATTTGGGATAAAAAATTATTTGCAGAGTACAGACTGTAGTCTCTTTTCTGATTATCATTTGACTAGCACCACTGGCCTTTGGCCCTTAGGTCACAGATGACCAGAATGAAGGATTTTGTTAGCAAATGTGAAAAAATTATCCGGTATGTTAAATTAATTTCAGTTATAGTTAGAGGTGACTATTATACCAATAATCCTTTTCCAAGTCAGGTTTAACACAGAATTGATTTTCCCACTAGATTCAACCTTTAGTATTTCCATGAAAGCCCGTAATGGGCTCAGGAAGCTCAGGGGAATTGGGCAAGGGCCTTTGCTGTTACTCATGGGGGTTCACTGAAAGGTCCTGTTAACCTGGGCATACTTCTTAAGAGGCTTGTAGTAGGATTTTTATCTATTATGATCTAGAACCCTCAAGTATTAACTATTAACTCCCCAACTTAGTATTCAGACAAAAAAATGTCTTTTTTGATTTTTGTTACATTTCACAGGTAAATTATCATAAGCCCTTTTTGGAGAGTGGTGGTGGCATATACTTAATTTTATCCACTTGATTGGCATACACACTGCAGCCTCTGAGGCTCTGAGAAATACATGGTACAGCAATTCACAGGCCTGCGTTCTTGTCCAGTCTCACTGACTCAACTCCAGTTCAGGGCTGTGTTGCTTAGTCATGTTGGGTCTCGGTTTCAGTGAAATGGGAGTGCAACTGGAATCAGGGATCACACTGATGTCTTCATCTTCCTTTGAATAATTGTAGGTTTCCTCGTGCTATGTGTTCCCATTCTTTTTTTGGATCCCATAGTAGCATAGTGTATCCAGAGTACCTTTAACGAGACACGTTTTGCTTTGTTGTTATTTCCCTGTCTTATTTTGGTTTTCTTTTAGATTATCATATATTCTGGTGACAAAATTTATGACGACTACTATCAGGATCTAAAGGGACGAGTACATTTTACAAGCAGCGATGTCAAATCTGGTGATGCATCAATAAATGTAACAAATTTACAGTTGTCAGATATCGGCACATACCAGTGCAAAGTGAAAAAAGCCCCTGGGGTTGGAAATAAGAAGATTCAACTGGCAGTTCTTGGTAAGTTATTTTCATTAATGTTACTTATTAACAGGGTGAGCCATCACAGCAGCAGGATTTATGTGAGACAAAGCTTTGGTTTTTAGAGTAATAATTTTAAACATTTGAAGTAATTCTATATTTTAAATAACATTTAAAATGTAACTCTAGCAGACTTTTTTGGGGGTAGACAAAATAAGTGAGCAGCTTATTCGCGAAGTGGATGAAAGAGTTTGAAAGGAAACGAAGAGGTTCTGTGATACGGGAGAAGAGCCCCACGCCAGCAGTCAGGGAGCCAGGTTTTGTTTCTCTTTCTGTGTTCTGTGTTGTCCTGAGATTTGTCCTGAGAATTAAAGAGCATCTTCATCTCCTGGGCTTCAGCCTACCTTTGTGAACCATCGCGAGATGCGATTATCGTTAAATCTCTACTTGACCTCACTCAATTCAGAATTGTTATGTGTACCAGAAACGTTTTCAAATTGCATTACCCAAATGCAAAGAACAGATGAGGTTTCTGTGATGACTAACTGGAGTGCTGTAACGGAGGAGGTGGAGTGTGGGAGAAGGAGCGTCGAATGGGATAAGACCACTGCACATCAGAGTCATTTCTCCTCCATGAGCATCACAGTCTTTCATCCTGAAAGTAAGGGGATTTGTCACACGGTCCCTCAGATGGATATCCTGTAGCCCTCTCTAGGAGATAAGTGTAAAGATTTTGTAAACTCTCTAAGACTGGAAAGTTTATCACGCTTCTCTGACATCAAGACAGGTACCCCCCATATCAACTTCTCCCTCATTCCTTCTGTTTTAGAGAACTAATTGGGGGGTTAAGCATATTGGGCTCCAGACTCATCCTGAACATTACTGTCTTCTAAAGAGTGACTGTCAGCACAGGGACAGGAGTGCCGATTTCCATGCGCTCCAGCGGCAACGTCAGGGTTGTCTTGGTTGGAAAGGTGGTCTCCCGCTGGCAGCATCCTTAGTAGGCACACAAGGGGGTCCTGGTAAAGGTACTTCATTCTAAATGGCACCCATTCAAAATACGTCCTGTGGTATGAAAGCAAGTGGACCTGATCAAGAGACCAGGAAAAGGAGTATTATAATATTGAAGATTCTAGCTTTCTGTGTCTACACTCAGTAAGCTTGGAGTTACCTCTCTTTTTTATAAACGTGAAGGCAGCTACAAGTTTAATAAGTTGTCTGAACTCATGTCTCAGGCCGAGGCAAACCTGGGATTATAACCCTGAGTATATATCTTCTTTTAACACTACTCTCCAGAAAGCACTGAGTTAAACTTATATATGGTATTTTAACTGGTTCATAATATACCAAACAGAGTATACCAGTTTATCAGAATATCAGAATTCTTTCTGATTTGTTGGGGCAGGGATACTGCATGGGATATGATTGGCACATATTCTCAGAATGGGTGTAAACGAGCTGAGTGTGTGTGTGTGTGTGTGTGTGAGAGAGAGAGAGAGAGAGATTGATTGATTCTGTAAGACCAGGCTCTGGGTTGAATTCACAGGTTTCCACTGAAGGGATCATTATGGCACGAGGCTGCGCATGGCCCAGAAGGAACCAGGTCGGACAGTGGTACAGCCAGGCACACCGGTGGCAGTGGCCGTGACTATCAGGCAGGAGGAACAGCTCTTTCACATTAAATATTGCAACCCCAACATTTAGTTCCTCAGAATGGATCAGTGGGCAGCACTGACTCAGTGACATCTTTTGTTAACTCTGTGGGGAATGGCCAAGTAAACCTGATTTTAAACCAGAGCGGGACAGAGAAGGGTTAAGTGAGGGCAAGAAGAGAAAGCAGGAAGCTACTGCTAAGAGCAGTGGAGATGACTAATACTCAAGAGTTAGAACAGACTCGCTTGTAGCACTCTCTTCCCTGTTTTCACATGAGTCATGCTATTGGAGAAACTACTAGAATTTTCTCTTGAAAGTCACACTTGGACGGAAGTTCCTCTCTTAGCTTTTCCTGAAAATTCTGCTTAGGCAATCTGTGGGGGGGGGACAAAACGAAGCCCCTTGAGGAGCCAGACTGAGCGAGCTGTAGTCCGGTGGAGCTCTTGCTCGGTTCCCCTGTTAGAGGCTCTGCGTGAACTTGGATGCGTTTGTGGGAAATCTGGAGGAGGTGCCGCCATGCTGTTTGCAGAGTAATGAGTCATTGAGCCCCATGTGCTGTTGTGGCCATGAACCGGGAGTGACCTTGAGCTGCCTGGAAGTGAGGTGAGACCTGTCGCCACAGCATGCTCCACTCCCAGAGCCATCCCTGCTCTGCCAGGTGCCCCAGACGTGCGTGTGGATGCAGCTCAATAAAGAAGCTGAATGGGGGTGATGGTAACAACGGGAGTTCATAGAGAACCCACAGTAGTAGCCAGTACTGTGACCACACACCAGAGCCTTTTGCCACAGCTCTGCAAGGGCCTATTCCTGAGACCCTTTGGTATAAACAGGCTGGGTTGTTGGAAGAGTAGGGCATTCCTAGCGAACAGTTTCCGGGACGTGGACAGTGCCCTCAGACGGCGCCCACACCGCAGGACACGGGCGCTGGCATGTGTGGATGCTCTGTCAGCACTGGCACTTGGAAGCCAGTAGTATAGGGCAGGGCTTTTTATGCTGAAACAATTTGAGTTTTATAGGACGTTCCAAAACTAGAGAGTTCCTGAGAGTGTACCCATCATCTAATTTCTCCTAATAGTAACATTTTACAAAAGTATAGTACAATGATCAAAACCAAGAAATTAATTTTAGGACAATACTATTAACTACAGTATAGATCTAGTTTGAATTTCACAGTTTTCTACTCACGTCCTTGTGTGCTAGGGTCAAGTCTAGTATCTACGTTGCATTTACGTCTCCTTAGTCATCTTCACTCATGTCAAGGGATGCGTGATGTCGCGTCTCATTGTTAATCATGATCACTTGGTTTACATTTTATCTGATGGGTTAGTCCACTGCCAGCTTACAATTTTTCCTTCTGTGATTAAGAAAACTATTGTGGGGAACCACTTTGAGAACATACAGATATCTTGTTTCTCCTCAAACTTTGCCCATTGATTTTTAGCATCCATGCATAGAATTTGCCTGGAGTCAGGGTGTTTTGAACCAAGCAAAGTTAGCATTCTTAGACAAGTGACATGATGATAAACATGCACAGGGTGGGGTGAAAGTAGGTTTACCGTTTGCATGGAAAATAATACAAGAAATAATACAAGAATAAACTATGTATTTCGCATGCTCACAACTATAAACCTACTTTGCCCCACCCTGTATATCCTGTTCCATATGGGGACTTAGGGTATGTTTTCTGTAGACCAAGGTAGGCCACTGACATGGAGGGGTGATGATGCAATATATATATGAAGCACAGCATTACTATATTGGTGGGCCATTGGCCAGGTACAAGCTGATGGTCAGGTACCCTTCCCTGAGAAGAACTATTATCTAAGCTAGTGATCATGGAGAAAGATGTTCTGTGGACAATGACCAGGTATCCTGGAACACCAGACAAAAGAAACATTAGGGGATAAAACTTTATCACATCCCTTTGTAGTTTTCTTTCTTTCAATCCAGCCAAATGCCATGGATAGAGGGAATCTTTCCTGTAGCATAATGGTTGGGGTTGGAAAGTAGGGAGGGCTACTCCCAGGTGACACTCAGAAACCATTGTTTGTAAAGTCTTGTTCTATTTGTGGATGGAGTATGTTGCAGTCTCAGACTCAGTGGGACCTTGCATTTCCCAAGCAGTCAGTTCAGGTAACTGCTCATTGTTGGATGTGTTTGGTGTGTGGGAGAGGGTACCTTTAATAGAAGAGATGCGGGTTGGGCTTAATACGCTGTGTCACCAGTAGGTACTTGATGTACAAAGCAATGCTTTCATGTCCCACTGCTAGTTTCTGTAATAAAGGATTTATTGGTGGTTTGTAGAAATGAAGAACAAAGTTCATTTTGTTGAAGATTCACAGGCTGAAATAATTTGCAAAACCAATTTAAATGTCTAATTCATGTAGTCTCCGGGGCATCTGGTCAATCTAAAAAAGAGACAGATTTGCTTAGGAAATCAACAATGCAGTTAAATGCATTTGTTGATCCTTAGGAAAAAAGTACTAGTAACAAATGAAGGGGAGAAACACCATCAGATTGAAGAATTATCAAGAAGTGGGTGAGGAGATGAGATCATGATTGACATCTGTGGTTAAAGATGTCCCACTGGGTATGATAGCTCCTGTTGGCCAGGTTTGGAAAACTAGATCTAAGCGTACACACACCATAAATGATCCAGCAATTATTGCGAAAGGAAGACATTCCAGGATCTACATGAGTGTTCAAGCAGTATTGTTCATAATTGTATAAAACTGCAAAACCCATTTATTCCTAGTAGCGAAAGAGTAAAAGCCCATCCAGGACTGAAAAGAATGAAAAGCAGTTCAGACTAAAAAAGAAAAAAAGAAAGTCCTGCCATTTATCAGGCTGTGAGAACAGATACGGATACAGATACAGATACAGATACAGAAACAGACACAGCTACAGCCAGCGGCGGAGAGTAGGGGGAACATGGTTTCTCCCAAGGTCGTGGAGCTGCAGTGAACCACAGCTGCAGACAGATTACTGCTGTCTCCTGGTGTCGCCCCAGACCCCCCTTGCACTACCCATCCCACATTGAGGAGGGTACGCAATTGCTCAGTGGCCTTTGTCTCCAGTTCTCCTAATCCAGCCTCAGAAATAGCATCGGATTCAGAACCAATCTCTGCTTCGTTTAGAGTCTCCTAGAATCCTTCAGAACCCCTCCTCTCTTGCTCCAGTGACACCCACAGCTCCTAATAGTGCTTTCCTCACTGGTCAGTCTGGTTTTGACAGACTACACACCTGCTCCTGGTCAGTTCAGTGAGTCAGGCTTCAACAGTAGCCCCAAAAGCTGGAATCGGTGTTTGCCGACAGATGAATGGATAGCTCAGTTTACATTGTAGTCCATGGAATACAACTCAGCAGTGAAAAAGAATGGACTTTTTAGAGACAGCATGAATCAATTTCTAGAGCCTTACGGTGAATAAAGGAAGCAAGACAAAAGTAGTACTGTATTACTTCACTTCCACGACTCTAGAAGCAGCAGAACTAACCTGTGGTGCTGAAAATCCCATGGGTGGCTCCTGGGGCCAGGGTTGTGGCTGAGATAACTGCACCCAGCACGAGGGTGGCTTATGAGAGAATTGGGGTGGGGGGCGGGGTGTATGTGCATGCACACATACACATTTGTCAAACATGATCAACGTACAGTATTAAAACGTGTTAATTTTATTGTGTGTGTATTATGCTTTAATCAAGTTCAGTAAGAGTATGAAATGCCAAGGTGTTATTCCAGTGTCGGGGTGAATTTCAGGTGATGGGGTTAACAGCTTCTCTAAACGGTGACCCAGAGAGACCTGGAATATAGCCTCAGATTTACGTTTTTGTAACGCTGCTCTCTGGATGGTTTAGAATTAATGTAATTGTGGAATATTAATTGGTCCTTAATTTCGCCAAGTGAATTGCCCGTTAGCAGCGTTGTTTATTATAAATCCCCTAATGGGCACGGTAATGGCACCAGAGGGACGTGGCGCGGTACATACTCCCTGTCAGGCACGGGGTAGAGGGATCGGTTAGGGATGGAGGGGAAGAGGCTTGCTTGCTTTCCGGCGTGCCCCATGGAGTCAAGGGGCACAGAGCTGCGCCTGAGACGCTGCCGTTCCTCCCCGTGCAGTGGCTGCTTGCCTGAGCCCAGTCCTGCGTGTTTTGTGCTGGACAAAGCTGAGAAACTGTTGATGACACCCTGCTCTAGTCTTTCAGTCTGGTCGGCTCTGAGCCTGGAACCCGTGATGGCGAGTCGGGGGTTGTGCAGCATGTTCCATGTTTAATCCTTGTAAACGTAAATTCCATTCTTTTGTGTAAAGTTACCATTTCTTTTCTTTTCTCAGTGAAGCCTTCGGGTACAAGATGTTACGTAGATGGATCAGAAGAAATTGGAAATGACTTTAAACTGAAATGTGAACCAAAGGAAGGCTCACTTCCGTTACTGTATGAATGGCAAAAATTGTCCAACTCACAGAAACTGCCCCCAGCGTTGGTAACAGGTACTGCCGATGAGACAGTTCGTACAATGTGCTGTTGATTTGGACTTAAACCTAATGGGGGGGGGGTGAATATATATATTTTTGATCCCCAAATACTTTCCCCTGTCTGTACAGAGCAATCAGGATTCCATGTAAATTATTCAGTGTTTTATAATGACAACCTACTGTCATGTAGTATAAATAGATATATTTTTATAACAGTTTCACTGTTTCCTTGGACTACATATATTTAATTGATGGCAATACTGACAGAAAATGTTCATGATTATAACTTAATGACTAAATTGTAGCAAGTGTTGGATCTTGAAAGTATCATGAGCCTAGATTCATATTGAAGGCACTATAATTTACCCATGGTGTGTTTGTTAAAACAAAACAAAACAAAACAAAAACATCTCAAAAACACCTCTGTGACATTAACTAGAAAGTTACAAATTGGTTAAATCTGATTGCTCACCGTTATAACTGGCCTGTTATTCAAACTGATCTGCACTCTCCCCACCCTGGCTAGGTAGGACTTCTCTCAGCCTCTGTTTCTTTTCTTAAATTAGGAGATAAACCACATAACCCCTTCTGACTTTTTTTGTGTATTTCGTTCCTCTTGGGGGTAGATGAAATGGCTTTTGCAAATCTTCCCACTGCACCAAAGAGCCTTTGTGACATGGGATATTTTTTCTAATCAATATGGCTCTGCTTCAGCTGAGACTATGTGTGGAGAGGGAGGTCGTGTTTATTTTTACCTTGATGCAAATGAACTGGAGGCACAATTGTTTGCATTTTGGAGACACTCATGTGTCTGCCTGGCAGCTTGTTCTGCCCCCAGCTTCAGCCTCTGTCCCTTTTGCCCGATTGTCAGACTTATTAGGGTTTGCCTTTACTGAGAACTCAGCTATCCTATAAAAACGATTTTGCTGTGCCCCACCTTCCTTTTCATAGAAATGACATCACCTGTTATATCGGTGAAAAATGCCACTACCGAGTACTCCGGGGTGTACAGTTGTACAGTCCGCAACAGAGTGGGCTCTGATCAGTGCGAGCTGCGCCTAGACGTTGTTCCTCGTAAGTACCTTCTTTCTGTTCGTTGTGATGATGTCCCTTTCCCTTATCTTCATATAGCCCCCTTTGGTTCAGTCAGCAAGGCTACAATGAGGACAAGTGGATGCAAACTGTGAGCAAAGCACTTCATGGTTTGGTTATTAGCTTTCCTAAGTCACAAAAGGGAGAATTACGTTTTATGAATGAAACCTCCATTATTGTAGCACCATTAAGAAGATGAGTTGTCAAATCAACTCTTATACCATATTTTGCCATTATATTAATAAGTACAAACTATTTGGAACATCTTATATGCCAACTCAGACAGCTGGGAATAGTAGTCTTTTAATCTGGTTTGATTGCATTTATGCTTGAAATGGATTCTACAGTTCAAAAGAAAATTCTTTAGTGGATTTTCCCCTTGGCCCAAAATGCTAATTAATTTGTCCTTGAAGTTAATATGTGGAATGAAATCAGTCTATCAATGTGTATCGTTATCTTCAATATGACTAAATGTGTTTTTTTACCATTATTTTCTTATGAACGTATTATTCTAGCTTCAAATAAAGCTGGGACAATTGCAGGAGCTATTATAGGAACTTTGCTTGCGCTAGCGATCATCTGTCTGATCGTCTTTTGCTGTCATAAAAAGCACAGAGAAAAAAAATATGAAAAGGAAGTTCATCATGATATCAGGTAATTGAGTGACACAAGAGTTGACTGATGTATACAAAGTTTATTATATCTGGAGGAATTAGTTCTCCTAACCATCCAAAGCGTGTACCCCTGTGAGAATCGGATAAATGCTATAGCTCTTCCCCTCAACACATTTGAAAACTGTCACTTCCAATTTCAAGTATGCAGATCCAGCCAACCTCCACTGTGCCCTTCCCAAGCCCCTTTCCAATTCTGGACCCTGTTTTAATAACTACTGCAAAATGGTTTATCTCATGACTGTCTTCCCCAAATACAGTGCAGATACGAAGTTTTCAAAAAAAATTAACAAGACGTTGAAATTTTTAAAAAAGGCCTGATTGTGCCCTGGCTGGTGTGGCTCCATTAGTTGGAGCATCAGCCTATAAAGCAGAAGGTCATGGATTCAGTTCCGGTCAGAAAACATACTGGGTTGTGGGTTCAGTCCCTGGTTGGGGCGCATACTAGAGGTGGCTGATTGATGTTTCTCTCTCACATTGATGTTTATCTTCCTTTTTTCCTTCCTTCCCTTATCTCCAAAATCAATAATATGCCCTCAGGTGAGGATTTTTTTTTAAAAAACCTGATTATATCAAGTGCAATAAGTAGTATTTTTTTTTAGCATTCTAAGCCAGTAGATCTTAACCACAAGTGCATGTTGGATTATAAAACTTCAAAAAATAACAACATATGACTTAAGTAACACCCAGGAATTGACATTTGATAGGTACGGGGTGCGGTCTGGGCTTTTGCATTTTTAAATGGCACCAGAAGTAACTCAGGTATATATTCTTTGTCAGTCCATGTTGTAAAAATTCTCGTGCCTGAATTCCCATTTTTTGCAGACTTGAATCTGCTGAGTATTCAGCTAAGGTCTTAGATAAGTAACTTGCATAACAGGGATTTTTTTTCTTTTTTTGGTAGAAATATATCTAGGTATTAGTGCTTTATCAACTATAAAATGTTATGTGACTCTAATTAGATTATTTTGATTAGTTGTACTGGAATATGAAAATATTTGAGGTTTCTTTCTTGTAAGACAACATAATGGAATCATAAATTATTATAAAAACCACCTTTTTAGTACTCATGAAGATAGGTTCTCTGTAAATGATAACTTTGGGAGAAATACACAGTTGGTGACATTGTGTTTTATTGCTCTTGCCTTTTTGTGTGCCACACACACTTTTATATACTTAACACTTAAATAGCCATCACCCATGAGTCATAAGTTACTAAATTCTAGGTTCCTAGAAATTTATCCTTGGAGCTTTTATTGGGATCTTTGCTTTCCAGGGAAGACGTGCCTCCTCCAAAGAGCCGGACGTCCACTGCCAGAAGCTACATGGGCAGCAATCACTCATCCCTGGGGTCCATGTCTCCTTCCAACATGGAAGGCTATTCCAAGACTCAGTATAACCAAGTACCAAGCGAAGATTTTGACCGTGCTCCTCAGAGCCCGACCCTCCCGCCTGCTAAGGTAGCTGCCCCTAATCTCAGTAGGATGGGAGCGGTGCCTGTGATGATTCCAGCACAGAGCAAGGACGGGTCGATAGTATAGCACCTCTGTGCCTTCCTTCCGTCTCTGCGCTCTGTGCCACTCTTCTCCTTTCAACATAGGAAAACCTGTTCTGTTCCAAGTGTCGCTACCAGCCTCTGTAGGTCAAAAAGTGAACCAGAAACTGCAGGAAATACCTTTCAAAAAGCTTCGTGTGGTTATGTCAAAATAGTAAAGGCATTAAAGCTACTAAAGACAAATTTGCCATCTGAAAAAGATTTCCTTAAAGAGATTGACTTTGTAGGTTTCTAAATATCAGTGGTTAGTAAGATGTAGCACTTTGCATATGAAATCATAGAGGAAGAAATTGGTGAACTTTCGTGCACACCAAGTTGACACTTGAATCATCTGGAAGTAGTGCTTTATTATTTCTACCATTATTTTTAGGATCCCTTTCTCAGTTTATGACTGAAAACTGGTAAAGATACTTCATGACAAAAACTCATATACCTTTATGTTTATTCTTGTTTTTATAGCTTCTTGGAAAACTCTAAAGATGTTTGGAATAGCTCTAATAACATAAAAAAAACACTGCAGTGTTCTAGGAATGACCAGTTTACTTTTCACGTCATTCGTGAACCTTGTTTATGAATGGCTTGTTAAGTATGTGATGGATAGACTACGTCAGACAGCAGACACACAGTGAGCTCTTCCGTGTGCTAAAGTAACGGAGTGTCTGCGGATTTATTGGAGAATTGGCTGTCAGCCACACAGCAGTGACACGAGGAGTTCAATAGTGAGGATGGATTTCAGGGACGAGTGATCCATACCTGAAGGCTTATGGTCAGAATGGTGACCAGCCAGATCAAGGACAGAGTATTTTGCAGTTCCTGAATTAAGTATTGGTTCTCTGTTTTAGGTCATATTTTTCTAATAAGAAAAAATCATAACTCATTTATTGTTTGACAGGTAACAGGTTGAGATTCCCTCATTATTGGTTCCAAATTTTAAAAGGTTTTTACTGATTCAGCATTTTGTTGCTGTCTTTGGGTGGTGTTGCATGTTGTATGTTCTAGAAAAATGTAATCCCCAATTTGCCTTCCTGAACGCAGTTCCTGGAGGGTGTTTTCTTCATAGACTTAGGACGACAAAGGACTTTTTAGCCTGGTGCCCTCCGTCAGTTCTGTGCTCCAGACGTGGAGGGTGTGCAGTTGCTGTTGTGTGGCCAACATGTCTTCGTGTGGTTGCAGAAAATCAAGTCGAGCTTTGAAAAGTTTGAGTCTTAGTTTTGTGCAAGTGATTTATTCTTTAAAAAAAAAAAAAGAAGGAAACGAAAGGAAAAGGAGTAAAAAGAATACTCCTGACTGCCAAATGTGTTAAATACTGTTTTAGTAGAAGAAAGTGAATTTATTGTATTTCCCTTAAGATTGTGAGGGAGTGTGGATATAGTAGTATGAGCCAACAATTTCTTTGTAGTTTAAAGAGGTCTGCAATAAATTATTTCACTAGCTCTAAAACCTTTTCCCTAGATTTTTTAGGGAGTTGGTTTCTGTCCATCTTTTGGGGTGCTGTGGTGGCTCATGCTGTATTATAAATTAATGTTGGCATGAATTTATGGCTAGGAAGAGTATTATGTACATTTTTAATGGTAAATTTAAGCTGAATGCCTGTGTAATGGATTAGTGTATAGTTTTACATATATGGAAGCATTTTTTAAATAGATTTTTAGCCTTACATAATATTGGTTTTCTACTTGGTGTTAACGTTTTCATTTGTGCCTTTGGGTAATTTAATTTTTATTATGAATTTCTGGTGCCTATGAGCTAGCTATCACCTAACGGTGCTTAGAGGTGAAGGTACTGTTCCTAAAAGCGCATCACTGTGACACCTCCCTGTCCTCACACTTTCCGTTTGCCTCCTCTCTTCTGTTCTTCCTGGACGCAAGTTAACAGATTGTGTTATTTACAAGGATTTTAAAATTTCAACATCCCTAACACTCTTTTACTGTGTTTCTGATTTTATAACAGTAACTATTTTTGCACTCCAGATGTCTGGTCTGTTTTGTATAAATAAATTTATATAATAGTATAGGAAATAGCACAAACTTTCATAAACAACTTTTGGTCTTTTCTATTAGTTTTCATGTAATGAAGATTATGCTATCAATGTAAGTAGAAATTACTACACAAAACGGACATATGTAAGGCTTTCCTGGCCTTAGATTTCATAGTTGGTCTAGGATTTGGCTATAAGTATGTCAGATTCTCTTCCGGATGCACTTTCAGTTCAGGTCCATACCGGCTATACGCTGAGAAATATGCTTGTAAAGACCAGTTACGTAACCTGAAGAGACCTACTGGGCATGATGAAGTTTAAAGGACAGAATTAAGGGTTAAACTGTGTCTCTGGCTACTCTCATTATAAATTTCCGTTAATCCAGAAGTCAGATAGTTCTGATTGACTTCTTAAGTAATTCTCACGATATTTTCAGTTGAACCAGAGATCAAATATTTGTTCTAGAATTGTGACCGGTAATCATCAAGTGATTCAACAAAAATTGTCATTCAGGCATTTTCGTTGGAGTTTAACATCATCAGTCAAGGGTGACACTGCGTCTTTGAGGCAAAGTGGATGATTCCACATTACACCTAAGAGATTCGACAGCGTCTTGTTGGGTCGCACAGGGTAACTTGAAGTGATATCATAGAAGGTGTAGTTCTGTGCTTTGAATATATAGTTTGCAGGTATTCATTTTCTTGTGGCAACTTTACCTAATATTCTCATTAGAAGGAAAAGGCAAAACTCTGCCATGGAATTGTTACAATGGAAACACAGCCAAAGTGTGTCTTAGGGGGAGGTTAATGAAACACAATTAAATTATTGGTATGAATTAATGTCTGATTTTTATTAAAATGATAATTTTCAAGATTGAGTATTATAAATTAGGAGTTAAGTGAAGGGGCAAGTAAACATCTTGATTAAATATAAAAAGAACTCATTGCATGAAGTTGGATATCAAATTCTATAACGTATGGCTTTTTAAAATAACGATTCTCTGTCTCTGTGAGTGGAGCATGTAAATTGGAAGTTATATAAATGTGTAAAGTTTTTCCTAATTTCTTTTCATCTCCACAGTGTTTAGGGCCTTCAGATGCCTTATTCCAGTGTGGACAGCAAAAGTCCATATCACGTGGTTAATGCTTTGATGTGTCATGTGAGGAGTAGCTTGCAGAAAATGTTGGCACCATTTTTACTCTTAGTGACTTGTGACGTTATATTATTATATATATATATATGTACATAAATCTTTGTAATATTCTGTGGTTAGTATAAATGTTCTGGGCAAGTTTTAATATTTCAAATGCCTTTCAAATGCCTTTGGATATTCTTGCAATAAAGGCAACATGTTCTGCAGTTGGATTTTTTGTTGTTTGCCTATTCTGGCACTAAAATATGGTCCATAACTGAATACAAGTTCTACTTGTTAATGTTATAGAAGCAGGGAAGAATAACAAATTTGTGAATTGAAGTTCTGTGTAACTTATGGATAGTAACACCAGCAAGTATTTGATCTTATGGATAGTAACACCAGCAAATATTTGCTGCCTCTGGCTTCTCACTGTGAATTAAAATCAGGTTTTACAAAGTAGCCTGTTCTGTAATTTAAGAGTGTGGAGAGTATCTCTTGGGTTTGCTTGGTTCAAGAACACTAAAATCTCCAATCAAGGAAGACTTGGTGTTTTCCACTTTGAATAACACAAGCATTAAGAGAACCACAATTCACTGATGCACTTATTCTCATCCCTAACTGTGAATTTTTGTAATAAATACACTTGTACTACTGAGAAAAATATTTTGACACTTCATATATGCAAGTAGAGAATTGATAGTGTCAGTATCAAAAATGCTTTTTGTATTTAAAGTTTCTGGCTTAAATATCCAATGGTGCAGCAGATTTTGAAATTTGTAAGAACAAAATTTGGTTAAAAAAAGCAAGAACTTGCTCTAGTTTTGTGACCTTGTGTACTTTTAAAATAAAATCAAGAAAGTAGTTTTCTGCCTCATGGTGTGGCTTCATTGTGCTTTTAAAAAAAATGTCTATTTTATCAAGCTTCAGTTTCACGTTCCTCCCTGTTGCCTGAGCCCAGGTTTTCTTCCCCCCATCCCCCGAATCCTTTATTAAACAGAATGAAGGTCAGAACAGTCACACATCAGTGGAAACCTGTGAAACATATACATATGTTTCCCCACTCTGCAGTTACATGACCGTACATGACAGAACATTTGGGGTTGGAACTCCAAAGATCAGTGATCATTTCACAGTATTTTACAGTGCAGAGTCAAAGCAGTAGTCAGCTGCATTTGAAAATGTGCATGCGTGTATGTATTAAACATGTCTGGCTCTGGTCTGAAGCTACTTTCATTGACTTTAAACATTGATTTCAGAAAACACGAGGATGGATAGTAATGAATCTGTAAGAAGACATTGTTAGGAATATTTTGTACAGTACTATAGTTTCTCGATATTTTGGGCTGAATAGTTCTTTGTCATGGGGGACTGTCCTGTGCATTATAAGTTATTTAGTATCATTCCTAGTCTCTACCTACGAGAGACCAGCAGCCTTCTCCCCCCGCCCCAGATGCGACAACCAAAAGTGTCTCCAGATGTTTCCTAATGTCCACTGGGGTAGAGGGCAAAATCCCCCACCCCCCAGGTTTAGAACAACTGGTTTATACTAACGTTACATATTCCACTCAGGTTAAAATGAGAAGAGCATAGGCCTTGGAGTCAGACATGTTTGAACACCATTCATTGCTAGACACTTTACTTAGTTTCAATTTCCTAGTTCTTAAAATGGGGATAAAAATACCTACATCACAGGGTGTTGGAAGATTTTAAAGAAATAAAATTGATATAATGAAAAGTCTTTCATTTGTCACTGGTAGCCGGGATGCTGAAAATAATACACAGATTTTCAAGGAACCAAGATTACAATGAAATATACTAAGTTAAACTACTGAGTATAATTTATTGCCTTTAATTTAGACCATATTTTAATCTTGTAGTTCTAAAAGCCAGATCATATTTCTGGTTAATTAAATACCAAATAGCAAAGCTGATGTAATTGAAACAAAACCATACGTAAAGCAATTTGTTATTAAATAAAAGTGGTTTAGTTTTAAGTCTTAAGGCATAATCAAGTATAATTTCTAAATGTAATAAGGGCAACAGGAAAACTCAGAAAGCAGTCCTAAGAACTCAGCTTAGTTTTTCTTGCTGGTATCTGAAATGAAAATCAAATGATTTGTTAAATGATTTTCTTCTACATTTGATAACTATGGTAGAAAAAAGCCGTCCTAGGGTAATTACAGAAAAAGAAGAATTTTACCAGTTAATGAAGAACTGGGAAATTTCAGTCTAGTTAATCAACGACTAGCTCTTTGATCAGTTTGCTTCTCATTTCACTGCTGAGCTGTGAAAATTCGCACTCTAATGAAGAACCAGAAGGTGGGAGAAGATCCAGGGAATACTCAAGTAAAAGCCTAATGCTGGTCCCCAACAAGGTCCTAAAAGCCATCGTGTTCTTTTCTTGCCCTGAGTCATTGTCCCCAGTCCTAGTGGATTGGTTGTCTTAACGTGTAAATATAAACATGTTAAAATCCAGATCATCTTCATCTGATACAAAAGGCGTCTCATGGTCCATTCCATCTCTCTCCAGTTTGTCTTCTCCACCCCTCCAGGTGCCACTCTACCTCTGGGGTTTCATGCCTGGTGAACACGCAACTTCCTTAACCAGACAGCAGCCCCTCCGTGTTTACCTTCCCAGGGCATGTTTGTCCTGCAAGTTCAGACAGGTCCAAACCCGCTCTCCTTTAAGTCATTTTTTCTGGTTCGTACCCATGCCCCCCATTCACATGCCAATTTAGGGGTGTGTCTGAGCCTTTAACATTGCTAGTACAGGTCTTTTATGTATTCTAATCACTTAACACGTTTACTATGTCCCCTGTATGAGTTTGAACCGAGTTTATTCACTTTTATCTCTAGTTCCCTACTCTGATATATTATAGCTCAGAAAATACTGAGTGAATTTTTTAGAAAAGAAATGGCATTAGGGGGCAAGAATGCATTCAATAAGTTCACGTCATAGGATCTGTAAGACACCTGGTCTGGCTTCTTCCCCAAAGGCAGTATCGAGGGAGAAAAAGTGAGTGTGAGTACACGTGGTGAGAAAGTCTGCACATGGCTTGAAAAGTGAACTTGGACAAATACAGAATGGGGTGACCTGACTCAACAGGAGCCAACTTAAAAACAGAAAAAAAAACGAATGATGAAAACTTGAGGAAGTGGAAGAACATTTTAGAGAGAAATTTCTAAAACCCTTCTTAGAGTCGGAGGAGGTCTGGAGTGAAGCCAGTGGCCCTTTCTCTCCCAGCCTTTCACAGCCGGCCCTTCACTGCCATGCTTCGGTGTGCTTATCCATTTTTTTCCTTCAAAAAAATAAGGTTTTAGACACACTTGTTTTTTAATTTAACATATCCTCTCAGATTATTCTACATCCATGTCATCTATTTTCTATTATCTGTACATCTATCTACCTATCTTATGTGTTTTTAAAACTGTAATGTTTACATCAGAGTGATAACATTGTAACTTATTTAACCAGCCTCCAATTGATGGTCATTTAAATTGATCCCATCTTTTTGACCCAGTGAATAAAATTACGAGCAGTATGTTTATACAATGTATACATCATTATGTGTGTGTGTAAATATATCTTTAAGGTAAATTCGAGGAGGCATGTTGGTGAGTATAGAGTGTTTTGATAACTTACTACAGTAGCTTTGTCAGCGTTGCAGCAGCTGACACTAGCATTGGATGAAAGCACTGGCCGCTCCCCGATCCTCACCAATACTCGTATCCAACCTTTTGATCTTACCTGATCTCCAAGAAGAAAATTATCTCATGGTTTAAAATTCTGTCACTTGTTTAGTTGAGCATCTTATATTTAAAAACCATTTGGGAACTATGTTCCTATGATTTGCCCATTTTTCTTTTATACACTGCTAAGTTGGAGCTCTTAAATATATTAAAATTAACCCTGCGTGATATGAAAACTATTTTTGCTAGGTTATCCTTTTCCTTTGACTTTGCTTATGGTCTTACCCTTCTGACCATGAAATCCTAATTCTCCCTAAACTGTTGTATTGGTTCAACCTGACCTCCCTCCTTGAAATTGTACCCTCAGAGGAAGATGAGGATCGCCTACCTCTCTTTTCATGTAGTTGTTTCCTTTCCCTAAGCAGATGCGATTCCTCAAAGGTGGAGGGAGCATGTTCACACTTAAATCTTCCATTAATGCCCTGGCCAGTGTGGCTCAGTTGGATGGAGTGTTGTCCCATAAAACTGAAAGTTTGCAGGTTTGATTCCCAGTCAGGGCACATACCCAGGTTGTGGGTTATTTCCCCAGTTGGGGCGCTTATGAGAGGCAACCAGTCAATGTCTCTCTCTCTCTCTCTCTCTCTCTCTCTCCCCCTCTCTCCCCCCTCCCCCCACTCCCTCTCTCTCTTCCTCCCTCCTTTCTCTGAAAACAATGAAAAAAGTGTCCTCAGGTGAGGCATGAATGAATGAATGAATGAAGTTCGACACATAATAGATTCTCAGTAGTCTTTCCTGATGATTGCAGCAGCTCTGGCTACGCTCCTGTCAAGCCATTGCTGAGTGTATTCCTGTCACAGTGTGTTTCTTAATTTATCTTTGGTTTCTTTGAGTTCCTGGAGTTTTTGCCTAAAGCAGTTTTATGAAATCAGCACAAACTAAACTAATGAAGAAAATTAGATATCTTGCACTTGAAAGATGTGTCTAGGTCATGGGTTAGGCCAGCTGTCATACTCCATTTCAAGTTGAATGTTGGCTACCAGCAATGTGCTCTTTTAATGTTGCTAAGTAGGACGTTTTCTTCTCATGTACCACAGAACTGTCAACAATGAGAACATTTCTAGGGGAACAGTAGAGTGACCTGGCAATGCTGAGAGGGGACAGTGGGATAGATAGAAAAAGAAGATTTGCAACGGGTCAGAAAATCATAGTCCTCCAGCATCAGCCTCCACCATTCGTTCCATCTGGTGACAAGGAAGGGGCATTTTACTTGTTCACAGAAATAACAAAACACAAAGTAAAATTATCCTGTGAAAAGAAACATGATCCCTGCCCAACCAACTAACAGATACTGTCTGCTGTGTCCGGGGTAAAGACGCAACCCTAATGGGGCTTTATGAACGTGATTATGTGCCTTCAGTTTAAACTTTTTGTAATAAGAGCAAAATACTTGTGATACAGTTAAGAAAATTTACATAGCATTTCAAATTTTGTAAAAATGCCCCCCCCCCACCAAAAACAAACATCCATTGGCTATGGTATCTAGTTCAATATCATTGTATGAAAAAAAATCAAGGTTCATAAAGGTTTTGCTTTTTCAAGGCCTCAGTTAGAAACAAAATCCAGGTCTCCTGATTCCTGGCCCAGTGTTTTTCTAGGAGCGTCGAGTCCTTGGCAGTCCCAGCCCTGAGAGAACTATATGAAAGGAAAGAAGAAAAGTTAAGAGTGTATGGCTTTCTCTGACTGCTCACTCCCCTCCCTGCAACACTAGCCTGGGAGAGGCTAGGGAGAGCAGAGCTGACTCTGGCCTAACCAGTGCCCTCTGCTCCCCATGCGGAACTTGCTCACCCCTGCCAAGGGCGCACGTGAGCATCAACAGCTGCACTCTTCTCAAGGATGCCTGTGGTGTCCCCAGCGGGTGTATGATTGTCAGGAGTCTGCTTTGTTTGGTACCAAGCCTGTTTATGCTTCTTGTGTTGCTGATTGCATAATTTGAGTAAATTGTACATAATTTGGGCAAAAGTACTAGACATGGTGAAGATAACATATCTGAGGAAATGATTCTGCTGGCAATCGCTTTAAAAATATGTTGTTTTCACTCACTGCAAAGAAACCAAACTTTACATTAAGATTGATATAATATGGATGAAGTTTATAAAGAAAACAGACACTCCTAGCACCAGGCCCACACTCTAAGAAAAATTATTTACATCAAAAATTTGGTGACTGAAAGTATACTGATAAATTTTAAACATTTTAAACTGTTTAAGGGATGTATAGTTTTTAATGGTTTTTCACTTAAACTTTTTGATTGGCACTACTAATTGTGTCAGGGAAGAGGGATTTTACCGTAAATCTGCATGCCAAATCCCTATCAAAGATCTGTATTTTACCTTTTTTTTGTGTATTCCTTTCCAGATTTCACAGTATCAAGTATCACAACTAGTATTTTCAAAGTTATTTACCAAAAGATCTTCTTAACTATCAATATCAGATTTTAAGTATTGTCTGTTTTATCATTGGGGAACAGTAGAAAACATGAAATAGTGAGATTTTACTTAGTAAATACTCGGGTGACAAAAGTGAATTTTACATTTTTCATGTTTTAATCCCTTTAGACAAAATTCAAAAATTTTAAATATACCTTCAAGTTTAATCAGTAAATTGTTTCCTTAGAAGAAACGTTTAATGGGTGATCTATAAGATATGAAAACAATGTTTTTTCCATTGAATTAAGCGAAACAAATAGCCAACTAATCACACTGGCTGTTTTCTGTTGAGTTTTAGAGCTTTACTTATCAATTTGACCCTAGAAAATTTGTCGTCTATAATTTTCTATGTGTGATTTCAAAAAATTGGCAGCTTTGTTATAAGATCAGTTTGTCTATTTCTGAACTTGAATAATCCCTTCCCCGCACTCCATTCTCAACAAAGGTGGTATGGCATATATTTAGGTATATGATTGAAAAGACATTTCCAAAACTAATCTATAGCTTAATATCTGATGGTAAAGATGGGTTAAATCAATTAATGCACATCTATATGAATATTGTGAAACTGTTAAAAATTGTGTTTAAAAAATCAGTGTCATAATTCAGTGTTTCACATCTTCAAATCGTGTGACTGCAAAATGAATGTATTTCATATAATGACAAAACAGGGCGGGAGAATGTAAATTAAAAGCTCCGTTTGAACATTCCCCTTCCACTAAGATATCAGCAGTGGTTATCTTTGCTAGAGGGACTATAGTATGAATGATCCTTCTCTGCTTTTAACTATTTTTCCTTAAATTAACATTACTTGTATTAACAGAAAAATAATTCTAATAAATAATTTTTATGTATAATTATGGCATACTTAATTAAAATTCTTAGTTACCAGTGACAATTTCTATGTGTAGGTCCATAGGAAAAGCAGTGATTTAAACTAACCACTAACGCTTATCATGGAGAAAGGAGAGAAGGGACATTAATATTTGTGAACACAACTTTTAGCTTGGAAGTTGGAAAAGAGTATCTGATGCCCTCTTGTGGCCGATAATTTTTCAAAGGTGCTTTGTTTCTTTTCATTGAAATCCTGTTTAAACAAAGAAAATACCAAAATATCTGTTTTATTGCTTTCCAAATGACATTACAAGAAAACAGAAAAACACTGTCGTTACCACTTTAAGTGGAACCATAATCCCCCTTGTTAATGATAGGGAACTGGAACCATCACTCCAGTCCTCTGTCTAGCTCCTAAAAGCAGGTGCCCAGGAGTCACACTGCTTGGGTTTGAAGTTCCTATCACTTGGCGCAACTTGCAGGAATACTCAAGACTGAGTTTCAATAATAAACTTGGTAAATTCTATTATTATTCTCATTTTTTTGCATCTATTTTCACCTTTCACACAATATGGTGGGCAATTTTGCACATCAGTAGTCACAGATTATTCTTGTATTGGTGATGTGCTCTTACATGGTATGAATTATAATCTTTTATTATGGCAAATAGTGCTGCATCAACTGTACATTGATATTTATACAATTGCAAAAGTATTTTCATAGATTATCTTCTGGACATATAGAATTTGAATTACTGGGCAAGAGAATATACACATTAAAAATTTTTGACATTGTCCATTGCCTTCCACAAAGAATGCAAACCACGGCCTTTTTAATGGTTCAGTTAGGTGAAAAATGGTACATGGTTTCAGCTTTTATTTCCCTTGTCATTAGTGTGCCATTAGCACATCTTCTGTTTATAGCCATTTGTATTTCTTTATATTTGGTTTTGCTAAATAAGTATATGTAGAAGGTTTTTGTATAGTAAGAATGTTAATTAACTTTTAAACATTTTTTGGAAATTTTCTCCCTCTTTGGAAGTTTGTTTTTTAACTTATGATGTCTTTTGATATGCAGTTCAAAATTTTTTTCAATTCCAAATCAGCTATCTTTCTGTCATCACAGGGAATATTTTCCTAAGCTAAAGCTTATAAATATCTCATGTATTTCCTCTACTTTTATAGTTTCATAATTTATATTTTACCTTTAATCTGTCTGGAACTTTCATGGTTTGAAGTAGGAATTTAAGTCTTTTTTTTTTTAATTTTAATGATTGTTCAAGTACAGTTTTCTCCCCTTTACTCCCAATCAAGCCCTCCCACCCCCCCTCCCCACCTCCCTCCCATTACCACCCTCCCCCTAGCTTGGAATTTAAGTCTTAAAAATTCATAACCAAATATTTAGTTTACTGCTAATTTTTATTAGTGAATATTTCCAATTTGTAAATACATGAAACTTTGTATAGTTATGAATTGCCTAATGTTTCTGTCAACGACATACCACGTATATATACAATAGTGACATAACATATAGCCTAAGAATTTAGTAGGCTATATTATCTAGGTTTGTGTAAGCATACTCTATAATATTAGCAGGACAAAATCACCTACTGATACATTTCTCAGAATGTATTTCCCTTGTTATGGGACACATGGCACATGATTGTATAAATATTTCCGGTTCTGTACTTGTAATTCTATAAGTAGTATATTAGTTCACTCTTAGGTTATACTTTAAAGTATATATTTATAAATTAGAAGGAAAGACAGTCCCTATCCACTGTTCTTTGTTTTAAAAAAATATCTTGGTTATTCTTGAAAATTATTCTTCCACGTAAACTTAAGTTTTTGAGTTCCATTAAAATTCCATTGAGATCTTGATTTATGTTGACTTTCCATATTAATCTGGAAAGTAATGTTTTTATAGTATTGAGTCAATTTAGAAATGTGGTACATTCTTCTAGTTTTTTTTTCTTTTGGCAAATTTTTATAAATATCTCTCATCTATCAGAATCACACCTTTCTATTTGTTTTAAGTACTCAATACTCTTTCTTAATAATAGGAATTTATGTCCCAGAAAGTACTATTTAAATTTTTTATCATGAAATCATGTAATACATAATTGGGAACACTACCACTCTATTACAAACATTTATTATTTTGAAATATTTTCTTCTAGACACAGTATGATCAACAACAATAAAAGGTAACCACATTGCAACCATTTAATTCAGAAATGAAACAGATTGCCCTCAAAACGTACATGCAATTTGGTTATCAGTGTTGTATAGTATTTAAAAATAAATCCACCAAACATGTCAAGTGCTTTTAAAAATATTTTTTTACCCTTCCAGTTATACTTCTCAGTATAAAAATAATGCATAGCATAAAAATCTAGACTCAAATGTACAACGTAGAAAAATACAGTTTTCTGTATCTGCCCATCTTCCCCTGCCTCTGAGAACACTACTTTTAACAATTGGGAATTTATTTTTCCAATGTTGGTACTGTCCTAGACACAGTATTTTTATTTCTCTACTTGCAATATTTCCCCAACTTGCAACATTCTATTCCATATTATTACAAATTCATCTTTTGTGACTATGTATTTTCCGGTATGTTTTTGAATAGATGTTCCTATTTCAACTGTTCACCTATTGGTGGCTACTCGAGACTTTGTTATTTTTGCCATTATCTAGGTAAAAGCGCAATGAACACTTTTAGACAATGGCCTCCTTGTTTGAGTGATTCTATAGATGAATTTCTAGAAGTACAGCTGGTTGGTCAAAGGATATATGCCTTTACATTTTAACTGCCATTCAGAAAAGCTATACTCCTTTAAACCTGTACTAACACTGTATTATAATGCTTCCTCACACACTTTGATAAACATTGGGCATTTCTGATCTTATGATTTCCAAAATCAATCTGCTTTAATTACTAGTGAAGTTCATACAGTATATCAGTCATGACACTAAATTGTACACTTAAGTTATCCACTAAACTTCTAGCCTGGTTAGAAATGCTTGCCACCTATATTCCCTATGCAATATGTATTTTAAAACATCCATAAGCCAAGCTTTGGATGTCAGTCATAATACTTAGTATTTTCCAGTCCTGTGAAATTAAAGCAAGGCTCCCAAGGCTTCCATACTTAGGAAGGTCACTTCTGTAATAAGGTCTTCCTTTTTTGAGGGTAGAAATAAAATTCATTATTTTTGTGCTAATCATGTGCTTTAGGGGATAAAAAAGCCACCCCTAAGCAGTGGTGTATCTAATACAAGTCCTAATGGTGAATTTGCTTTTTTTTTTAAAGGATTTATTTATTTATTTTTAGAGATGGGAAAGGAGGGAGAGAGGGAGAGAAAATATGTGGTTGACTCACACGCATCCCCACCGGAAACCTGGCCTGTGACCCAGGCATGTGCCCAGACTGGGAATCCAACCAGCAACCCTTTGGTTCACAGGCTGGCACTCAATCCACTGGGCCACTCCAGTCAGGGTTTGAATTTGCTTTAAGGGTCAGGTGTACTACCTTTTAAATTATATGTGAAAGAGCACAGGGACCTGGAAGGTGCCTGATGCTATTAAATTGGGAGGCAGGAGATGCTTTCTGCAGTGAATAAAGTGGGCACATTTTGAAGAGGAATACAGAGCCTCCTCCACAACTACTGCTTGTGTGACAACTTCCCAGTATGAGTTGATGCCATAAAGCTCCATCTGCAGTCCAGGGATGTCTTCCTTGGAGCCCCAGTGTTAACTTCCTCACAACTGGAATACATACTCTAGAGAATACATGAGAACATTGTACACTATGTTAAATCACAGATAACTAAGAAAAAAAATGAGTTAACGCTTGTGATAAACTTGGGCCTTACTAATAGCACCAGTTCTCTGTGATCTTTCCCCTTGGCCAGTCAATGGTACAGCTGTCATCTCAATTGGGCTGTAATTTCTCTCACAATTTGATTTAGTTCAAGCAAATAAAGTGACTATTAGTCAACGCCTCTTCAGAAATATCTGAATAGTGTGTGAAAAAGGAACTTTGTCAAGACTATTAGTCATTAATCAAGATACTTTATTTTGCTTTCTTGCTTAATAAAGTCTTTGTGTTTCTTCCCTTTTTATTCAAATCTGGCTTGATGTTGAACATTCTCACAAGTTTCGAGAGGTGGCAGATTTTCTAAGTAATGAAATGAATAAAGGCATCAAGAGCACGGGCTTTACAAAGTACAGCTTGGTTTTAAGTTAGGGCTTTCTTACTTAGCTTTCTGTGATTCTAGGTGTTTTTACCTTCTCTGAAAGTCCTTAACTGAAATGATACTAATACCTACCACCCTCATGGGATTATTATGTGGAATAAAAAAGTTACTTGCACATAGCAGTAAAATATTTAAGTTAGTTTTACCTGTAGAATGGCTACCCTGGCAAATGCACATATGTGTTTGTAAGTTATTTTTCTCTCTTCCCAACCATTAAGAAATTATTTTAACAGGGATAGCTGGATAGAAAGTCAACATGAATGCTTTATTAGCTTGAAATCATAGAAGTCTGCTGAAAAGTTAAATACTTTAAAACAAATATTACACTAAAAAGCCAGAAGTATTGTACTTATTCATGTAATAAAACTTACCAAGTTTTTAACACGTCTATGTCCAAGTTTAACCTCTAAATTTAGAACTTTGCATTACATCTACAAATGCAAAATAAAACTAAGACAATTATCATTCACTCACAAGCCACTCCTATTAAAAATAGCCTGATAAGGCTTTTCAAGCTATTATGCAGCCACGTTTTATCTTCATTAGCCATATTAAGAGTCATATTAAGAGAGACTTCAGACATCTTACAACTTAGTCCTATCTACCACTGAAAGTTAGAAACTTTTGTATCCCACGCTTACTAGACTCACATGAAGACCCAGGTGCTGCTGAGAAAGAGGGTCTTCATTAGAAATGGACTGGAAAAATTATATTGATAAAAGCTTTCTTTTGCTTTAAATTAATTTTAGGACAAGGTGTAGGGGGTGGACTGTAAATAAAAGTTGGGAATCTTTACAGTAGTTCATCTAATATACAAGTTCAAAATCAGCAGTTTTCCCCTATGCACCCTGCCGTTTAGTTATCAAAATTTGTAAGAGACTTAGATTTTACAGTATCCTATGTGGAAAGGTCTGATTACTAGAGGTGTGCCCAAAATACTTCCTTTTATGACAGTATGGTAATGTACTTCTGATTTTCCCAACAAGCTTCTAATTACATGAGCAAACTAAATGCTAACTCCATGACAAAAACACTTGAAACCTGTCACCTTTACCACTGACCACAAAGCTGCCATTACCACATAAAACTCTCTCCAGTAAGTTTTAAAACTTAAAACTTAAATACAACTAATCTACCTGATGATGCTAATTACCCCTAGAAAAGTAAACTAAAGTCTTAACAGGCATCCACTATATACAGGGGTAGGCAAAAGTAGGTTTACAGTTTGCTGTATGGTATATACAATGCTTTCATGTACTAACTAAAAACTTACTTTTGCCAACCTCCTGTATTTCTGGAGAAAAGTAGATATGGTTTAGAAATATGCTAATAGCTGTGTATGTCTTATCAGATTACAGTAACATTAAAACTAAGAAAAGGTTTAAAACTAAGCATTATGTTGGTTTTGCAAACTTAATTTCCACATACTTTAAAATCTTTTTGAACTACATATCCTTATGATTTGTGTACTTCTCTGGTATCCTATACCTCGGTAGAACTTATCAGAAAAAAAACGACAACAGGAATACTTAAAATGGCCAGGCCATCTAATGATTTATTAGCAAGTAATGATTTTCTAAGTTAAATAATTTAGATGTGGGAGATGGAAAAAATTATTGATCTTAGTGTTTTAAAATTTACTTTGGGAACCAAATTCTTATACCTCCTTTTCTCTTTTTGTAGTCCGAATACACTTACAAGACTGATGGAATTACAGTGGTATAAATAAGAAGTACTACTGAAGAATCCGAAGTACTGTTCTATTTTGCCTTATTTTGGACCTCTAGTAAAGACTTTTAACATGTTGGGCAAAAGCACAAGGCACAGAAATTAGAGTGGCTGAAAGGACATTTCTGCTTTATGCAGCAGCATTATGCACATAAGTCAAACGTCATGCCGAATTAGTACAGGCCAAAGTCTTGGTTAGGAAAATTCTATGTACAGTGACTTTAATACTTTGAAAGATGTTTTATTATGTTTGTATTTTCAATGAGTCACTAACAAATTTTAGACTTTTTATACACATATTTTAATACTGTAGCCTTTGGGGAAAGTATGGTTTCTTAAAAAGTTGATTTTTTTAAAGGAAAATGAAAATGTTTACCTTTGTTGCTAAATGTTTAATTAAACAATGAAATGAAACATCCCCTTTGCTCTCCGTTTTTCATGCACAAAACAGAAGCACACATTGTCATGCCTCAAACTACTTTTTATTTGCAACTACATGATTTCACACAATTCTTCTAAACAGTAACATAAAATATATTTCCTTGTGTATAAATAACTTACATACTCTCCACAAAGTAAATGCTCCAAGGTGCTAGAACAGATCGCCCACTCCTACAGTGTTCTTGTATGCAACAGAGTTGATGCACAACATATAAATACTCAAGTCCAATATTAAAAACTCAGGCACTTGACTAACTTTAATAAAGTTTCTCAAACTATATCAATATATCTAAAGTGCATATATTTTTTAAGAAAGATTATTCTCAATAACTTCTCTATAAAAATAAGTTTGATGGTTTAACCCATCTAACTTTACTACTATGAGTATGAACTTTTAACTTTTAATATGTAATCAGCCTTATTCTACCTCTCTCAACACCAATAGAATCAAAAGCAGCTAATGAGGTGCTAACATGTGCGGATTAATCCAGTGATTCCGGTCACAGTGCATTCCAGGAGGAGGCACCCATGTTACTGGAATTGGACGATAAGGTTTATTATTCTTCCTTCCCTGATTAGGATAACCAAATGGAACAGGTGGAGGGTAGTGACTCTGATGGCCATTCCCTCGGTACATTCCTGGCTTTCTTCTAGGCAAAGGGTGCCATATTGGAAGAGGTGGGAATATAAGTTCTGAAATCTGTAAGAAAGAGAAAACAGTAAGTCAGTTCAAAGAAAAAAAATTAGTCATGTGTTATATAAAAACCAGGTGAATTTTCAGATTCCTCATTAAAGAAAAACAAAACCACTCACCCAGAGTGACATTCCTAAGGTTAAGTCTAAATATAGGGTGGGGCAAAAGTAGGTTCATAGTTTTGAGTACATGACACACGGAGTTTATTCTTGCATTATTTATAAATTATTGTATTATTTTCCATACAAACAATTATAAACTTTTTGCCCCACCCTGTATGTTAAAACAGGTGATCAACCAGTGTTTTCTGAGTAAGTGAAAATGAATAAACTCAAACATAGCCCTCTGAAGCAACCAGAAATCTCCCTATATTTTCTTCCAATAACACCAAGAGATTTAGATTTAGTTTATATTTTTAGGTCTATGATCCATCGCAAATTAAAATTTTTCTGTGTATGGTGTCAGGTACCCATTAGGTTCTCCTTCTTCTCCTCTAAAAAATAAATAAATAAATAAAATTGGCCACTTGCACCAGCTTTCTACATAATGGCATATACCAGGCTTTTCTGTCATGAAATATTTTTGTTAGTGGATATAATGTGAAAAAAGTAATGTTTTACTTAAAAAGCACAACAGACTTTCATTTCCTGTTAGATTTTTATCCTAACAGTCTTTCAACGTGGGTGGAAAATAAATACAATTTAATTTTAAAGTAAAATCTAAATATTAAAGGGCAATTTAATTATAAAATATTAGCAGCAATCAGTTCAATTTGGGATTTATATTCTTGCTTTGTTAAATAACTAACAAAATTCTGAGGTATAATTGGACATATCTGAATGAATCCCAGGCAATTTAACAATGGTAATTTGCAATATATAACAAATTATGCAAAGAGGGAAAAAAAAAAGCGCACCATATTTAAGGCAAAGGTCCTAAAAATGTTACTTACTATATACAGAATCTCTCAGAAAGAATACAAAAATAACTGGGAATTACTATAAGGGCATAGGACTAGTGGTTGGAAGTAGAGGAAATGCTTATCACTATTACACTTTTACCCTGTTTGATGTTGTTTTTAAAAGCAGGAGCATGTGTATCTTTATAATACACATATATACACATACAATATAGTAATCTTTAGAACTAATCTTCCTTTAAAACTTAGGAAGGATATGCAACTAAAAAATAAAAGGAGAAATCAAAAATGAAGTAACAACGACAGCATACTCACTATATAAATGTATGTTAAATTTAAAGGTTTCATTTTTCATATTCAAAACTGGTAACTCTTATTTCTTACTTATTAAGGTCTAAATTCTCATTTCAGCACAAACCCAACTCTACTGTACACCTGGTATGTTTCATTAAGTCTAATTAAAGCCAAAATAATAAAAACAAGTATATGTAAAAGTATACGGTGGACCCATGAACAATATGGGGGTTAGGTACACCACCCTCTCCCACAAATATTTATGTATTAACTGTTGACTCCCCTAAAACTTAACTGGTTGTCTCTTGGTATCAGCAGAAGATTGGTTCCAGGACCCCAGAAATCCCAAAATCTGCAAATACTCAAGTCCTCTATATAAAATGGCATAGATTAATGCATATGGTCGGTCCTCCACATCCTCAAACTCCCAATCTTGGACTAAAAACAATACAGGTATTTATTGAAAAAAATCCACATTAAGTGGACTCGTGTAGTTATACCTGTATCATTCAAGGCTTAGCTGTGCTTAAAATCAGAAAAGTGTTCAAGCACAGATAATGCTCAACTGAAAGATCCCTTTAAATATTTTTTACTCTAAAATATCTTTCAGTTGAGAATTACTGTTAAGAATTTTTTTAAGTATATTAAATGTTCTTTGGCATGTGGGGTATAAATAAATAGTAAATAACTGAACATATCCTGTAAGTGTTTGCATGGTAACTCTTCAACTGCTAAAATGGAGGAGATACTATTTTGGCTTGAGTGAAAATTAACTAAAATATAATTTAGTGAGATTTCTCTTAGAACATGGAAAAGCAAAGAACAAGAAAGTTAAACCCAAAGGTATGAACTAGAAGTGCTCAAGACTACAAAAAATGAGTGGCTAATTTTGAATATAGTAAGGATTTTAAAAATACCAGAATGTTTTATCACATTTATTTTTCTCTTTGCCACACACTCTGTGAAACATGTTTATCCTGCTGAGTAGTAAAGCTAACCTTTGATAAAGTGACGCAGGATGCCCAGTTACATCTCAGAGGGACAACTTCGTGTGGAAAGACAACTGTAATCTGGAATCTCAAATCAGACAAACCTTGGGCAACATGGAATGACTCGGCAAGCCCTCCTCATGGACCTTCAATATAAAGCTGTTTCATGGTTACCTGATACATGGGGCCGGGGGCTGCAGTCACTGAACTGGATTTCACTTCCATTTCCTTACTTGTCGTTTCTTCATCTGAAGAAGAGGATCCTGAATGATAATCAGAGGTAACCTTATCAAGGGCCCTGGTAACTTTCTTAGAGATCTCATCCTTGTTCTCATCCTCATTTTCAAAGCTGGCAACAATGAAAGCGTTGTTTTTTTCTCCATACCTAATAATTAAAATAAAAAAATCTTACAAACCTTGAAGTCACATCAACAAAGCAAGAAATGTCCACAGAAACCATTAAACTGTTCTGGACATGTCACTGTTCCAGAGCAAAGAAGGGACCCTCCTAGAACTTGATCTAACATATATAATATCCTAATCTAGCTTCATGCCAGCAGGCAGGCCATGGTTTTTTACTTCTGATCCACTGAACTTCAGATTAAAAGTGACTCTATTCTTTTTAATTTTCTTTTCTACTGTCTGTCTCCTAAACACTTATTTCAAACATCAAAGAGAAATTCATTGTTTTGATTACATTTTTTATGTACCATTAAAGTAAAATCTAATATATTTTAAGTGATCCCTATAATACAGACTCTAATAATTCAAGTCACAAATCAACTAGGTATTTCTTATGACATTTACTTTTATCATGATTAAACACAAAGGGGCCTGTGTTTCTTATATTCACAAAAATAAGAACTGAGGCAACTGCTGAGATTAAAGAAAAAATGATGGTTAAGGAAATAAAGGGGTTTTGCTTGAACTACACTGTATACTTCACAGTGATTCCTAGCATAACTAGTCACCTCTCATTTTAATTTTTAAAGAGTCAAATAAACAAGCCTTTTTCTACTTCCAAAATGTTTTTAAAGACTTGATCTAAGAAAAATAGTTGTCAAAATATGTAACTTTGGCTGTTGGTTATTTAAAAAAAGGAAAACAATTTCTGCAATGAGGGAATATAGCACAGTAAACAGTGAAAGTAGTCATTTTCATTCAGAGACCAAATGAAAAATCCACATATTTATTTAAATAGATGGTACAACATAAACATGATGAAACAATTTCTAGTAAATATTAGGACAAAGGATATTTACTGTTAGGCAGTTCTTTTTATTTTATTTTATTTTTTTTTATTTTATCTTAATGATTGTTCAAGTACAGTTTTCTCCCCTTTACTCCCAATCAAGCCCACCCACCTCCCTCCCATCTTCCCTCCCATTACCACCCTCCCCCTAGTTTTTATCCATGTGTCTTTTAACTTTGTTCCTGCAAACCCTTCCCCTTTTCCCCTGAAATTCCCTCTTCTCTCTCCTCTGGTCACTTTCTTAGGCAGTTCTTATACAATATGTAATTAAAGTTAGAAAAAGTGATTCTAAGCTTAAAAAACATAAACACAACTTCAATAAAAATAAAGTTATCTATAATTGACATCAATTAACTTCATTCCAAATAACTTGTCTCAACTTATTTCTGAATCAAGATATTTACAATAAAGTAAACAGCCTAAATGCAATAAAGCCTTTGAAAGTTTATATAGAAATCAAGTAGTCTCATAAGTGAGTTCTGTGTATTCATATATCTGTGTATTCATATATCTATCTTCCATTTGAACAGGCTGAATTGGGTCATAAATGTTACCTGAATATGGAGCATAGCTCTTTTTTCTATTCTTTTTCAGTTTACCTCATAAAAGGAGTTGCTACAGGACGGCAGAAAGAGCACTGGACAAGTTTCTGGTTCTGGCTGGGCCATTAACTAGTTCTGTAGAGGCAGGTAATTTAGTCTCTCCAGGCCTCAGGCATGTTTCCTATTTGCGGTGTGAGGAAACTGGAGCTGGTTGGATACTAGCTGGTCTTCTGCTGGTGATTCTTCTTACTATCAGATGCCTGAACAGTTGGGCAAGTTCCTCACAACACAGAATTCATGTATTATAATTTCAAGTTTACTTAGCATAGGGTTTTTAGTGATGGAAATTTACCCTTCTGTCCTCTCCAGCATTTAAAGGCTAGGCAAATCGTGATAGCATCAAAGGTTAATTCATATGTTAATGTCAATATGAACAATGGACTTAGGCCTACCTTCAATTTTGTCCATTAATGTAGTCAAAATTCAAGCAAAACAGAAAAGCAAGAAATTTGAGAAAAATCCCTGACTTTATAGAAACAGAAACCTAAATCAGGGGCAGACATCTAATGACTGAAGGATCAGCTGTATTAACTCAGATTTCTTTGACATGCAAGTTCAATTAAGTTCTACATCTTTCCTTCTGTAGTATTTTGGTATGAGTACTCTCTTCATGTAAGTAAAGTTGATTTACTATATTACAGTAACGTTAGAATGTATAGTTAATTCCTTAGAATTAGTAATGAACAACTTTTAAACTTTCCATTTTTCAATGATACACTACTAAAACAGATACACTACTAAAACATTAAGGTCAATTTAGTTAATTTGAAACAAATCAATAGTATCTAAGGCTCTTTTATCAGGAAAAGAAAGGATCACATAAAATTTTTTTTTTAAAGTTATAGAACTACGTTGAGTAGATAATAAAACTGTCAAATTCTCCTTATTGGAAAGATGTGTTATCTACCCTGTATCCTCTCAAATATTTCACTAACCTTTTTAAGTACGTAACACTCTGCACCCTTCCAATTTTTTATCCTGATGTATTAAACTCAGACTATGAAGAATGTTGTCTTTGAGTGCATTTCAATTTTTTCACAACCTTCGTTAGTTTCTAGTTATTGTTAGTTATTATTCAGATATTTATTGTTATATAATATAACTAACTGCTAGATGAGATTTGTTTTAATTTTCAGTTATTTCTTTCTAGTTTGGTCCAAAAGCACTAACCACTACTTTGATCTCCTCTATTAACTTATGGTATCATCTCTACTGAACTGCTAACCACCTTTCTTTGGGGGTTAGCACTGAATGAGAGCTCCACGTTCTTAAGGTGCTTTCTATTTACCATGAAAAAATAAATCACATCTCCCCCATTCTTTGGCAAAATTTTAATCATGTATAAATTAGAAAGCTATTGAATACAAAGATTTTTTTATATTAACCAGATAGATGAAAGCACAATAACTTTTCATTATCTGGCATCATAGTAATATACCTACTTATGTAGAATGTCCATATAACTAAAGCTTTTATCTTCAGGTGCCATGGTTTAAACATTTCAAATAAATTTGTCCAAAACACTCATATAATTACCAACTTCTTAAACATTCTTGGACATAAACTTTTTCCTAATGATTTAAAGTCATTATATTAAATATTCATTATTTGACTGTGTAGTAACATATTTGTACCAAGTCTTCAGCTTCTTCACACCCACCTCTATGTCAGACCATGACCGTTTTTTTGTAGCCTGACTACTACTGTGAGCAACCCCCTTTCAAATGCTGCTTACAATCTTGTATTAGTTGAAAAACTACACAACTACTTAAAGAACTGTTTAATAAGAAAGGGTCCATCAGCATCTAAGTGCAGTCCTAATAAAAACGCAAGCAATTTAATACAATAGCTTTGTGATAGCTATTATTTCTCATATACTGCGGTCTTTCTGCCAGAGGTTCAGTGGTCAGTCTTCAATCTGACCCTGGCCTCAGTTGAGTCCATTATTTAGTCCAGGACAGGCCAGAAAATTCAGTGAAAGAACCACCACGCATTTTTTGACATGTCTTCACCTCCATTTTCATTGTTGGAGACCGAGCCCAAGGCTATTATTAATATGTAAACATTTGGAATGTATTAGGGTTGCATCATAAAGCATCTCTACTACAGTCAACAGGTGAATTGTTCCTCAAAATTAAAGAGAAATAATCCTACAGAAAGAGCTTGGGTAAATTACTCCCTGGGGGTTCTAAGCATATGCTCACCCTGTTCCTCCAGCCTGGAAAGGTCCTTCCCACCTTGTTACCTAGTCAAGTGCAACTCATCCTTCCCCAATCCACTCAAGTATCAAATCACCTACTCAAATAGTCTTTTCTGACTCAGCAGAGCACTAATTTTCTCCATTGTACCATCAACCACTGCATTTTATATATATTCCTATTACAGCACAAATCATTCTCTGTTGTAATCTGCTTATTCTTTCTTCTAATTTATTACATTTTGAACTACCTGAAGGACATATGACACTTTCATTTTCAGAAATGCCACAACTAAGAAGCCTGGCCCACAACTGAGTATTTTTAGAATGAATGGAGTACAATTAGATTTCAGACCTACCACTCACCTTTTACAATTCTGTTCATTAGGAGACAAAAAAATAATTTCCATTATGAAAACAAAACCATAAAAATATCAGTCAGTCACTTAAAAATCAAAAAGGGAGGCCAAGAATAGAAACAAACAGAAACAGAAACCAACTAAAATTTATTACCCAGTATTATTTGAGATTAGCTTATTTCCTAATTTGAAAACAGGAAAGACAAGTGCACCACCAATGAAAGAGGAACTGACCTACAGGAGTCTAGGTCAATTTATCTCTTGATCTACAATAAACTTCTTTACAAAGTTATAGAAAAACCCTGTCCAATCAAGATTTTTAGTTTCTTTATCTATAAAACAGAAATGTAACCAGCTCCTTCCTAGCACCTCATAAAAAGTACTTTACAAAATATACATCTCAGGAAGTCAAGCAACCAACTTCTGGCCATTAAGATACACAGGCAGGCAGTACCTAAAAGAATTTCATGAAGTCAATTCCAGCATGGTAATCATCAGTTCAACCACCAAATTAAAAAACTCACCGACAGCACACCTCACATGGGTCCACCCACAAAGTGAGTTCCTTTGGCAAGCCCAGGTCACTGTACAAGATGCAGCTGTTCTCACAGGCTTTCAAGACATCAGGATCAACTCTCTGAAACTTATTAACACGAATGCATCTGCAATAAAGTGGAGTCATGTTAACAGCTTTAACTGAATCATGATCATAAGCCTCATTACATCTTTTAGTATTTGCCAATATGAATGGAAAAAAAAAAATCCCTGCAGAGAACTCAGGAGTGTATCTATCCTAGATAATAAATGGGAACTAAAGGCAGAGGCAGCATCAATAAGACTACCCAGGCTGATAAAAGGAAATGGGCATCTGTGTGACCCCAGGGAAATCATTAAAACTGATTCTACCTCATTTTACCTAAAAACTACTCAACACGTGCATTATATGAGCAAGGAGTATGAAAGCTGTATGAAATTAGAGCTCTGAAAGGCAAATGTTTTCATAGGCCAAGTTCATAAATAACAAAACCTCCAACAAAAGACCTCAACCAGTGTTTCAAATAGTATTTGGAAATTCTCATGACAAATTTTGATCTGTGATTGCCTTGCTTATACATCCCAGATAATAAAATAAGTATTAAGAAGAATGTCCCCTGCCTTACCTGTAACCGTCATATAAAACTAAAATTAGTCAAGGACACAGAACCATAAGATTAAGATTAAAATATAATCCCAAGTGTTATTGGCTTATTTCATTTAAATTCTGTTATGCAAGGATTTTATTTTTAATAGCTGTCAAAATAAGTAAGAGAATGTTCAAAGATGCCTCCCAATACAATGCAAAATACACATTAAAATGAGCACTCTACCTACGTAGAGAAATATTTACAATGAAAGTATTTATTGCCAACTAAGAAATCAAGAGAACCCAAGTTTTAGTACTTGCCCTAGAACTACTACTGGGTGAATTTAGATTAAACAGTTTCACCCCTTTCTCAGACCCAGAGCTCTACAGTATGGAAAACACAATGTAAATGACAACCAGTAATCACATCATAAGTATAATGGTATCAGTAGAATATTGTGCCATTTAAAGTTTTTACAAGTTAAATTATTTTATTAGTTGATTTATATTTTCCTTTTAAATGGTGAAAAATATTCTCATTAAATAGTAGCTAATATGCATATTTAAATAATATAGTGGATGCTTGAACATGGGTCTGAATTACTTGGTCCATTTATATGCAAATTTTTCCAGTAACTACCTGTACATTATTTCCAATTCACAGTTCTGAGAGTCCATGGATGCAGCAGACCAACTGTATGCAATGACCTATGCCACTTTATAGAATGAACTTGAACGTCCACAGATTTTGGTATCAAGGGAAGTCCTGGAACCAGTTCTCTGGGGAAACTGAGGGCAACTTAAATTTGGGGAGGGATATCAAAAAGTGTACACAGATTTTGGACTGTGTAGAGGTCAGCATTCCTAATCCCCCTATTATTCAAGGGTCAGCTGTAATTAACAACTATATCTAAAGGTTTACTGTGCTATGGACAATTTCCTAAATGCTCTATATGTGTTAACTCTTTTAATTTTCTTAATTATCTTGACCTGGACACTATTTTCCCCATTTTAAGAAAGAAGAACAAAGAGAATTTTATTTACTTGCCCAAAGTCACAAAGCTAAAAAGTGGTGAATCCAGGGTTCAAAAAATATAGATCATCAGATTCCAATGACACCCTATTCTGTCCGTACCTATCTTAACATCATTAACAATTTAGCAAATTCAGAACAAAAACAATCATTTTGCAGCATGCAGGATGCTCTTTGTTCCTTTCTATAAGATGGTCCTGTTATACACTCTAATGCTGTGTAGGTTCATTCAAAAATGCCCTGGCTGGTGTGGCTCAGTGGATTGGGTGCCAGCCTGCAAACCCAAAGGTCCCCAGTTGGAGGTGTACAAGAGGCAACCAATGTTTCTCTTCCGCTCTTTCTCTCTCCCTTCCCCTCTCTCTAAAAATCTGCTTGTTTTTTTTAAAAAGGCTCATGTAGCCCTGGCCAGGTAGCTTAGTTGGTTGGAGTGTCATCCCATACATCAGAAAAGGTTGCAGGTTCAATTCCCAGTCTGGACGTGTATGAGAGGGAACTGATTGATGTTTTCCTCTCTCCCCTCCCTTCTCTCTAAAATCAATAAATACATTCTCAGGTGAGAATTAAAAAGTTCCATGCATCCTAGAATCAAAAGGAGTTAAGGGTAATCTTAATATGTGTTTTTGCTATGTACTGATATAGGCTCTATGCTTAAAAATATGTATCTGTTCCCCAGCTGATAGAGCTCAGTAGATTGAGCGCAGGCCTGCGAACCAAAGAGTCACCAGTTCAATTCCCAGCCAGGACAAATGCCTGGGTTGCAGACCAGGTTCCCAATAGGGGGCGCATGAGAGGCAACCACACATTGATGTTTCTCTTCCTTTCTCCCTCCCTCCCTCCCCCTCTCTCTAAAAATAAAAAAAAATCTTAAAAAAATGTATGTATCTACTTTAAAAAAATGTACATACCTTACATAATTTATGCTGTTTTCCCCTCTATATACGGTGACTACTTATCCATTAACCACTCTTCAAAAGAGGATTTTAAACATTGTGTAAAAATAGTCTATCAATTAATGTCACCAGTAGAGTTCTTTCCAATTTTTTTGCAATTATAAAGTGTAAGAAACATCCATATTTATATATATTTGTCTACATTTCTAATTAAGTTCCTAGAATAGATTTTTAGGAGACTTAACTGTTCAAGAGTATGGATATTTTTTTACAGATCTTAATAATGCCAAATTGCCCTCCAAAAGCATCTATTTGTACATATTGCAAAGAAACAATTTTAATTTATAAACAGTTTAGAAGAAAAAGAACACTTCCAACTTACTCTATAGATTGAAGAGTATACTAACTGGTTAATCCTATAATTGATTCATTTTTATAATAGCTAACGACCTAGCATTAAGTCTGTTTTCTACTTCAAAATGACTTAATACTGATACTTCTGATCACACGCCAATTTAATCTTTTCTGGCTAACATTTTTTGCCTCAAGTTTTTAGAAGTAATGGAGATGAAATTATACACTGTGTGACCTTTAAGCTTTACTTGACAGTGTCTCCTTTTCTCAGGAGTAACGGTGGCTCGGCACTTCTATACACCTTCAACCAATGTCAATTACATACGTGTTAAAAGCCTCAACAGTTCTAACTCACAAAAGCTGTTCACTCTATCAGTAATGAAGACGTGCAGAAAAAAATTAAGAGAATCGAGTGACAAGATAAACAATAACTTGAGACTATTTTATATAGAACATCCACATTTCTGCTTTAACTCACCGTATTTCCAAGTTACCAAGAAAGCTCTTGGGTAAAAACAAAAGGGAAAATAACATCGCTTTGATTCTTCTTTCAATAGCACACACATTCACCTAACTTTCAGCAAATGAGAAGTAAATTGTATCCCCACCTACCGTGCACATTCTTTGAATAGTCTTGCACTTGCAAGAGCCCAGTGACTAAAAGGAGGTCCTTTTTACATCACAGCACAGAAGTGCTGGTTTGTGGAGACAACTTTGAGGACAACAACATCCATAAATGAAAGAATTTCTGTACTCATGATAGCCACAACTGTTCCACTTTAATTTTTTTGTGGCCACATCCACAAGTTGGGCAAGGTTTAACCAATGAGTTTAGCAGAACATTCTCAACCTAAGTTCCTGAGCGGTCAACATCAACAGCAGGGAGTAAGCATGCCAGGACATGTTCCACAGGAGTCTGTTCTTTACTTAAGCTGTAAATGTAACTTATAAACCAGAGTACGGGACAGCTACAAGTGAGAATTACCTTCCCCCTCAGAGTGGGGTATACAAAAAGCCCACAAGAATTTAGGGTCAGTTATATCTGAGTTCAAATCTCAAAGCTAATATTTACCAGTTGTGAATCATAGGTAAGTTGTCTTCACCTATAAAATAGTTGCACCGGCTTCTACAATAAAGAATTATGCATAGTATAAAGTTAATTCTGTGTAAAGAATGTATTAGGTATCTAATCATCTTGATTGCCATTTGCATACAATTTTTATTTTTTGTAAAACATGTAACATGTAATTTACTTTTAGATTCAAGGAGACCCATTTCCCTCAACTTCTACCATGCCCATTTATGGATGACAGCTTTAGTGTACCCCTAGAATTGTAAAAAACCCCAAGTACCTGTGATAACAGAGAGGAATGTACTCAACTAGGAGCCAAACTATAACCACAAGAAGACCAACTCCTATGAGCCTAAAGTATTGCCCCCCAAGTCCAGGGAGGGGGATTCCAACAAATATATGTGTTTTCAAATAAGTAAGGAAAAAATACCAAGACACCCAGAGTTCTGCTTTTGCAGATGAACTATGAAAGGCATGGACTGGACTCTTTCAGTCCTTTGGCCTTGCACTCATTTTAGAAACCCATTAGCCTCTTCACTTAGTCCAATCCAATTGTCCAATCTAATCCTTTACCTGTAGGCCTGTCCTTTTGAAGGTTTTTCAGGATACCAGTGATTCTTATATTTTTCTTGAAGTATCAGAGTTAACTTCTCAGCAAATCTCTCAACTGCCTCTTTCTTCAACTTATCATGTTTTCGAACTAGCCTTGTGAAAAAGAAGACAACAGCAGCAATTTCGTTCTTCATTTTCCCTGCAAAGATAAAGTAGTTTTTCTCAAAACAAAATATAAAAAATGAAAGATAAAGCTCTGCAAAATATCCCTCCTTGCAGCTCGCCTTCCTTCCAATTTTATCTTGTTTCATTGGCTCATATCTAGAGAGGAGAACAATCACTATTTATGCCACAAAGACTTTATAAAATACTATTTAAGAATCCTACCACTTAGCTCTGTAAAGAAATTCAGTAAAGAGAACACAACAAATTGCTCCCACTGGTTAAAATCAGAGATATCACTCAGAAAGTACTATAATACCATTAGAGTATACAGTTTTTACTAAATGGGTCAATATTTAGCTATAATATCTTAAGTTTAAAATTCTGTGAAATAATTTGAATTTTAGAACACAAAAAAGTTAATTTAAAATTAAGTATGGTAGAGACACAATAAAAAACAATTTGGCATTCCTAAGGGTTACCTTATGTACCAGCAGTTCTGTTCCTAGCTACATAATCAAGAGAAATGAAAACATAAGCTCACAAAAACTTGTACACAAATGTCCATAGCAACATTATTCATAATAGCTATAAAACAGAAACAACCCAAATGTTCATCTACTGATGAGTGGACATACAAAGTGTGATGTATACCACAATGGAATATTATCAGGCAACAAAAAGGATGAAGTAATGATATACGCTACAACGCTGGGTGAGCCTTGAATATATTACGCTAAAGGAAAGGAGCAAGTCAAAAAGAACAAAGTTGCATAATTCCATTTATACTAAATGTCTGGAACAGATAAATCTATAAAGATACAAAGTAGATTAGTGGTTTAGCGGGGCACTAGGGACAGAGAGGAAGGAGGAGTGATGTCAATTAGTACAGGGTTTCTTTTTGAGGTTATGAGAATATCCTAAAGTTGACTGTGATAATGGCTGTTCAACTTTATGAATATACTAAACCCAACAATCTGTACATTTTAAACCTAAGAATTATATGGTATGTGAATTGTATTTCCATAAACCTGCTATATTCCAGTATAGTGCCTGGTAAGCATTCCTTCAGGAACAGGTATGACAAAAAACAGTATCTCTATGAGAACACATTTAAGAGAATGAAAACTGAGGGTCATCTATAGAAAATCAAACTAAAAGAAATAATCAGAGATTTAGCTGCATTTTTGTAAGTGCCTCAAGGGAGATTCTTTAAATGGCAGGTCTGATTTACCATTGATTAATCCATAAAGGCAGAAACAACCATGTCCTGGGATTGTTTCGATGTATATTCTGTCTTTATACGATGAGCTCATTCATTTGGCTGAAGTAACTTGGAGTTATTCAGATGCTGCATTTACTAAGCAACATCACCTTTTTCGAAGCCAATTATTAAAGACTTACAGCCTCGCTATATTTAGAATAAAACCCAACTAACCTGATAGTTTGTGTTCTCACACATTCAAAAAATAAAGGTGATTCTGTTAGCTTCCTTTTTCTTTTCTTAAACCTGCTCTTAAAAGTCTCTCTTCATAACACGATTCCTTTACTCCTTGTGCAAATTCGAACAAGGGATCTCACTGTGAAATAAATTCTATATAGTTATCCGAGAGGCATGCTGGCAGCCACAGCCACCCTGGTCCTGGACGGGAAGACACCCAAACCTTCCTCCCGGAATCCTAGAATGCCAAATCCACTCTCCACGGCCAGCTACAGGCTCCAGGTACTGGGCTGCACACAACGGGGCGCAGGCACACACAACCCCGCCCCTCCCACAAATGCTGTGCAGCCTCCTGAAAAAACGTGAGCCATCCCCCTTTTATAAAGCTATATACACAACCGCCTTAGGACGGAAATGAAAACCCACTGCGATTTAACGTGTGGTTTGGGATAAAAGTCGGTGATGGAACTACATTAGCCTCCACACCACCAAACAAAACAAGGACGCACACTCAAGAAGAAAGTACTGAATCTGTAACTAGATCATTCTCCTCATTCAGTAAGTTTGCCAACTGTGCTCTACATATTTGAGTTTGGGGTTTTGCTTTCCCTTTTATTTTTGCTCCGTTTCGTACCGAAAAGAAAAGGACGGAAATGACCACTTAGTGGGTGCTGCTGTTGTAACACGAGATGAGTCACACGGAATTACTTTTGTCAGTTTCCAGGGACGATGCCGGGAACAGCTGGCACGCGACCCCGCCCCCAGCCCGGGGTCTCAGGAGCCCCAAAGGCAGAACGAGGGGGGTCACGGAGTCCGGGAGAGGGGGCCAGAAGCACACCCGAGCCGGGAGGTCTCGGGCGCCCGAGCGAGTGGCCGCAATTCCTCCGCCCACGCCGAGAGCGCAAAGCTCCCATTTTAAACCTCGCACAGTGACGTCACCGCGGGACGTCGTCACCGCGGAGGCTGCTCCTCAAGTTGTACTTTGTTCCAGGGGCTCCGCGGCTCCCCGGGGCGTGCACGGAGCCCAGGAGGAAGCCCAGCCCCGACTTCCAGGAGTTGGAAACTTTGTCCTTCCCCCTGCCGTGTAACGAAAAGCTAATCGCGACCGTTTCTGGAAACAAGGTCTCCCCTGCTAGACGTTCCCCAGGCGGAGGACGCGGGCGCCCGGCGGCGGGGGTGCGGCGCCCCGGACCGGCCTGGGCGGCGGGGCGCCGAGGTCCCCGCGGGGCCGGGAGACACGGACTCCCCGGGCCGTGAGACCTGCTACCAAGCCCTCACGCTCGGCTCTCCGAGTGCGAGGTGAGTAGGCACCGGACACCCCCACCCGCTCCTCCCAGGACGACTGGACGCGCGTCCGACTCTGCAATCGGGGCTCCCCCCGAGTTCAGGGGGAAGGGCCGGGCCCCCCCCCCGCCCGCAGCACGGCCGGGAGCGCCCCCTCCCCGGTCCGCCCGCGGGCGCGCCGCCCCCACGCCGGGTCCGGTCTCCGAGTGGCCGGGTTCGAGGACCCGCAGCCCTCAGGCGCGACCCTCGGACAGCCGGGGTCTCCGGCCCCAGGCGCCACGCGGGCGCAGAAGGGGGCGGCGGGGGGTGGGGAGGCGCGGGGCGGCCGCCCACCCCCGGGGGAAAGGAAGGAAACGTGGCAGCTGCCTCCGGGCGGCGTCTCCTCCGTCCCGATCCCGCCGAGGGTCCCGCGGAAACCCGCCGGCCGCCCCCGCGGTCCCCAGCTCTTTCTTCGCGCCCAGCCGGAGCCGATGCAACTCGGTCCGATCTCTCACTCCTCTCGGTTCTCCGGCGCGCGCCTCCCTCCCTCCGCGAGCCTCCGACGTGGCCGCGGGGCGCCCGGACCACCCTCCCCCCCCACCATGCCCTCAGCCCCACCGTGCCCGCCTCCCCCGGCCCGGCCTCCTCACCGCCGCCGCGGCTCTGGAGCCGTAGAGAAGGCGGACCCGACCGTCTTCGGGCGGGGAACCAAGGGCGCCGCCTCAGGGGACCGCCGCTCGGCGGCCAGGAGCACGGCGAGCTGGGTCCGGCTCGCGCGGCTCCCGCGTCGTCGGGCCAGCGAGCGCGAGCGAGCAGCGAGCGCAGCCCTGAGGTGGCGCGCTAGGGGCTCGCGGGCCGGAAGAGGGGAGGGGCGATGACCCGGGAAAGGGTTGGCGCCGCGCGGGACGGGCTCGCGCGCCTCGGGGGCGGGCCCTGGGGGCGGGGCTTTCCTGAGAGCCCGCCCCCGAAACCCGGGCCGCGACTAGCCCGCGCGGACCTTCCAGTCCCACGTCGAGGGTAGCTCCGAGGTGCAGTGCAGACCCGTTCTGAGGATCGAGCGGATTCCTGCCGCCCGCCTACTAGCGGCAGAGCCTTTGGGGTTGCGCGGGCCACGTCCCTGGACTCTCTGGGCTTCGGCTTCCCTGCTTTGGTCTCTCCTTGCTCGTCTGTGCATCCTCTATGTTGGGAGTGCGAGCTCTAAATCCAGCTCTGTAGACCTCCCGTTCTCTAGTACCAGAGTGTGAAGGAAAGGGGGTGGCAGGGGCGGCGTGGACCCTATGGAAGGGAAGCTGCGTTTATGAGCTGATCCTTGACCTCGCTGTAGTAACTGCAGACATGTCAGCTGCGCAGCTGCCATGTTAATTTTAGGTTATTTAGAGCGCCTAGTTGGGCTTGGGCAGGTGGCTCCTTCAGAGCAGGGACTACCTGTTGTGTGTCCCCCCCACCCCCACCTGGCACTGAGCAGTATCTGGCATAAAGGAGGGGCTCTTGGAGTGTTGGCTGAATGAATGAAACTTTGAGAGGCCAGGCTTTCTGCTTTTGCGATCCTTTTATTCAAGCATTTCCCAGACATAAAGCTTCACCTTTGAGCAAATACAAATGTAGAAAAGGCATATTAACTTTCTGAAGAAGACGAGGTGCATCTTTTCAACCTATTATATTGAATTGGGACCATGGTATTCGTTTTGTGAAAGAACTTGAACACACCAAACAGGCCCCCAAAATACAAAGATATTTCTACTTAAAAAAATTATTATCGAAAGAATGAGTTTTCACTCTTTCCTGATAAAACATGTAAATCACCCAAGAACTGATGGGTCAGCTTATAGATTGACCAGATTTCTCACAGTCCAGTAGGCCTCGGAGCATGTGTTCAGCCAAGCTTCATGAATACTTTAAATTTTTATTACTGATGTTAGTAATTATAGCTTATTAGCAATCCAAAACAATAATTTTTTAGCAAAAATAGATATGCAATCCCAAGACCAGTAAAAAATACTGTAAATTTTTAAAAACTATTTTGTAAAAAATTATACTCTTCTACTTAGGGCTACTGGACTGGTCAATTTAAAGAGAGTACTGATACTCATACCCTGAAATATTCTAGGAGATATGAGGGTGTTTTCATTCTAAACTCATAACAATCTGATTGAGGTTACTTACCAACAAAGGTTTTTATCTTTGCAATTTCATGAAATAGCTAGGAAGCCACAAACATTACTCAAAATTTGTTCTAAAATTCCTGTAGCTCAAGATTGCTATTTTGTGTAATGTTTAGAAATCTGTGGTCCACGTGGTCCAGACTTAGAGCAGTACCATTTCCAAAAAACACAGGCAAGTATCTGAAATCTGATTTCAAAATAAATTTTTAAGGTTCTCATAGCCTGAACACAGGCATATAAGTAACAAACGCATCTTAAACACTTCTCTCTTTTCTCCCCCACTGTTCTCACACAAGATAGCTGCTTGTGTGCTTTCAAAATGTGGCCAGTTCTTCAGATCTCTTCCCCTAGTTCCTTTTTTTCCTTAGTTGGAATCACAAAAGCCCCAAGGAATTAGTCTATCAAGGCCGGACCCTTCTCTTTAAGAGGCTGAAGAAGAAGAGCCGAGCTGAAACAATTACACAATAAAATGTAATTTTCCTTTCACGGATGATTCATTTTCACAGTGAAATCTAAATGTTCACTCAGATTGTTTGTTAATAGGTCTAGTTTGCTTTTAGCACAAGTGGTTTCTTTTGAAAATGAGCCACCTTAATAGGGCAGGGGCTCTAAAGTCACACACATCTTGTGGTTTTATCCCAAAGTCATAGTCAACAACTCATACACAATCCCAAAGTTATGAATAGCTTTCAAAATCAGGGCTTATTTCCTACAAAATAACTGTGCAACTCTTTAAAATCTGTTCTTCCTTTGAGTTTAGAGGAGTTAAATTTTAAAAACAGAATAATCTCAGGTACCATCTTAATCTACTTGTCAGGTTGGAATCTGAATACAAAACTGTTACTTTTATAGTGGACAAAGAGAGTTCTGTTATATAACATCAGGAAAAAGCGTGCAGCCTTTGGGGATCATTGGAAGTCTATCAAGTGGCATTAAAACTTTTTAATTCTAAAAACACTTCAGCCCTGCTGGTGCAGCTCAGTGGATTGAGTGCCAGCCTGTGAACCAAAGGTCAGTGGTTTGATTCCCCTGCCTGAGTTGAAGCTTAGATCCCCGGTTGGGGGTATGTGAGAGGCAAACAATTGATGTTTCTCTGGCACATTGCTGTTTCTCTTCCTCTTTTTCTCCCTCCCCCCCTTCTCCTCTCCCTAAAAGTAAATAAATAAAACCTTAAAAAAACAACATTTCAATATATTTCTTCACAGTTTTCCAATATTTAACTAGTTGGCTAAATTAAATCTATTATCTTTGCTTCAATTTCATAAATCTCAATCAATTGGCAGTGGTTATAAAGATAAGCATAAAGAAAATTTGTAATCTTCATTATTTTCTCCATTACATCATGCTATGAAACTGACTCCCAAAAGTCTCACACAAATTCTCTTGATGAATGAGGCAATGGGAACTGGATACACCAACTTTGTATTTCCTGCCCCAACCATTCTCTAAACACCAAACATGTCCTCTTTTTCAGAAAATATGTTGATCCAACTTCTCAGATTCTTTGTTAGCAATTGGTTAGGATTTGTCTATTTGTGTGAACGAGGTTTTCACCAGGTAAAATGGGATTCGACCATCTGGCACTGTAGACAAGCATAACACAACAGTTTGTGGGGAAGGAAAAAGGTTTTTGTTGACAGGGAGCTCAATTTGGGGGAATGGAGGCTACCCTGCTCCAAGCCATTCTCTTCTGCAAACCACAGAAATCCCCTCATTCCCGAAAAAGACAAATCGAAACCCATGCCCAGAGACTCCCGTTCATTCTTATGTGCCTTTTTGGAGTCTAAGGCTGCTGCATGAAGGGGTCTCCATCTCTCCAGCTCTAGGCGTTCTCTTTCTTCGGAGTGCACACTTGTGAAGCCAGTGCCTCTATTGCCCCACCACAGCTTCCTCCCTCTCCCAGGGCCCAGATGTATTTGAGGGGCTCCATCCACTGGGCCCCCACATCCAACGCTGCTCACACCCCTGAGACCAGAGAGCTTTCCTGGGAGCAGTCTGGGAACCGTGTTGTGCAGCACAGGGCCACAGCATCCCTCAGGCCTGCGCTGGTGGGGTATGAGTCCTGCCTGAGCCTGCTCCACACCGTGCCAGCAGGACAATGCAAGAGCCACCAGCAGGACGCAGTATCTGTTACCTCACTCTGGGAGCACAGCCTCTCATGTCCACCTGGGGTTCCTCACTCCCTAGCGATCTGCCCAGAGCCCCCACCCCATTACAGGTTAAGAAAATGTATAGGTGGTTGCACACTGTGGGCTTCAAGTAGAACTTCCTGTTAAAAACTCCCGATTAAAATTTCCCTGCTTGTTAGGAGAGGTACCATTGCTGTTGAGTTCCTTTGACAATACTCTCTTGTTCTCCATACCAGCAGAGAAACTGAATTCTATTAACAAATAGTATACAAATCCCTTCTCTTATTCCATGTAACAAATTAAGAATATAATTACATACAATTAGCAAAAGATTCAGAATATTATAAAAGAGTTGCTTTGAAATATAACTGTTAGGGCTCTCAGGGAAATAGATCTAATAGAATGCATATATGCAGAAAGAGATTTCTTTTAAGGAATTGGCTCGTGCAATTATGGGAATTGGCAAGTCCAAAATCTGTAAGGCAGGCTGGCAGCCTGAAAACCCAAGCAAGAGTTGAGAGAGTTGAAAGTGCAGTCCTGAGTTCAAAATCCATAGGCAGGATCCCCCTTACTGTCTTAAAGAAGTAATATTCAGCCCTGGCTGGTGTAGCTCAGTGGATTGAGCTCGGGCTGCGAACCAGGCATCGCAGGTTCGATTCCCAGTCAGGGCACATGCCTAGGTTGCAGGCCATGTCTCCCAGCAACCGCACATTGATGTTTCTCTCTCTCTCTCTCCCTTCCCTCTCTAAAAATAAAATAAATAAAATCTTAAAAAAAAAAGAAGTAATATTCATTCTACTCCAAAAAAAAAACAAAAACAAAAACTTTTTTTCTTTGATTTTAGAGAAAGAGAAAAGAATAGAGAAGGGGGGGAAGGAGGAAGGGGGAAGGGAGAGAGAGAGAGGGAAACATTGATTTGTTGTTCCACTTATTTATGCACTCATTAGTTTTTTCTTATATGTGCCCTGACCAGAGAGATTGAACCTGCAACCTTCGCATATCAGGCCATCACTGTAACCAACTGAGCTACCTGACCAGGGCTGGAAAACCTCAGTTTTTACTGTTAAAGCCTTCAACTTATTGAGGCCCACCTACATTATTGAGGGTAATCTCCTTTATATAAAATTCATTGGTTATAAACGTTAATTACATCTACAAAATACCAATCACAGCAATATCTAGTCTTAGTGTTTGATCAAACAACTGGGTACCATGGCCTAGCCCAAGTTGACACATAAAATTAACCATCACAACAACCTTCATTCAATAGTGTTGCCTCACAAGCACAAGATAAGTAGGCTTAAATATTATAAATCTCTTAGTGAATGACATAAAGCATGCTTTCATTAAGAAAACAAGTCCTCATGTTTTTACTTTTCTTGGCTCTTTTTAGACAGTTGTGTGGTGGTGGGAAGTATGGGCGTGGGGAGGTAGAACTGGACGTCATTTTTCAAAAGCCCTCTTCTGCATAACCATGTCAAGTATTTGTGCTAGAGCATTGGGAACAGTGTGCCTGTTAGGATAAAAAAAGTGAACAAATAAATTGCTCACAATCTATGGAAGGTAGACATGTGGACAATCTACATACTACAAGTTGTATTATAAATTAAGTACCACGCAAAGATATAAAGTCAAGAGTGTTGTAGGTATATAAAAGGGTTTAGTTTTGATTGTGCTTCCAGCTGAAAGGAAGTTTCCCAGACTGGTGGAACTGCATTGCAAACATTCCTTACTGTTTTTGTTTTTTGTTTCAGTACAAGCAGGTAGACGGGAAGAGACCATAAACATAAGGAAATTGTTTCCAAGGCAGAGTCACTCTTTTCATGTGGGCCATGTCAGTGGCACTACAAAGATGGTTAGAATTGAATTCACACAGCAAGTCCTGACATTTCATGTCCTAATTAGGGTGATTATGGGTAAGATGGAAAATCTGCTTTGTCAGCAGATGATCCAGTGAAGTGTTACCATAAAGAGCATGTAACCGCCCCACACCTGGTCCAGGGGAAGCTCAAAACGTGGAGCTACAGTTACCACATTAGTAATTATTTGTGACGTGGCTGGCAAAAATGGTTTGTAATTGTGCTTGTAAGAGTACTTTAGGCAGTTGATTGCAACAGGTCACCTTTCTCTACCTCGTCAGAGGGTTTCAACAACTCTTACTTTTTTGTGTGATACAAAAAGCGTATATGCAGAGAGATTTGTGACAGAGAAGGTTTTTATTTTACGAGCCTAAAGCACTCACAAGTACTTCCTTCTTTTCAGAAGAAAAGTTGGTGAGAATAATAACTAACTATGAGCCATTTCATTAGCAACAACTGAACACACAATGCAGACAGTATGTGTGGAAGGAAACAGAGTGGAACAAAGTTGTTGTGTTCATATTTTTTCTGTTTTGTTTTGCCTTTGTTTTCAATTGCAGACATTTAAATATGGAATTTTCATAGTGTTGAGGAACCAAAATGAATTGGAAGAAGAATACTCCTCACCAGATTTTCACATGAATGTTATATAAAAATACATATAATCCTAGGACATTCAAATGTCTCAGAGCAACAGCTATAAGAAGACTATAATTCATTATTCTTTGGATATGGGTACGTAGCTTATGTAAATTTCAATGGACTTTTACAACTATATAATCTGTGTTTAATTTGGAAGACCTTAAATTAGTGATAACTATTTGGGATTTTCAATGATAGTATGGATTTCATTCTGTTTTATTACTTTTGAGTCAGGTAACTCATTAAATACATAACTGAATGTTTTTAAAATATTTGGTTTTGAGATCATATATTTGCACTTACAAATCAGAAAAAAAATACAATCTAGGAGAGACTTTCAAAAAGGGATAAGCCTCAAAGTACTGCTCTTCTCTCCTTACAGACATCCCCTCAGTATTTGAACTTACCATCTCCTGGCTTTGAACACATGAGGTGGAAGGACTTCCTAATTAACAGTTCCAGCTCCAGATAATTCTCTGAACTCCAGACTTGTGCATCTAACAGCTTAATGATTATCTCCATTTAGATGTCTGACAGGCATTTCATTCATAACATGTCCCAAGGTGAGCACTTGTTTGCCCTGCCTCTCAGCCCCCACTAAATCTGCTCCTCCTGAATTGTTTGGTATGCCATCTCAGTACAATTCTTCCACCCTTGGCTAAGGTAAATGATTTTGGTGTCAACAAACAACTCTCTTCACTCAACACCTAATAGGCCATCGATGAGCAAATCTTCTCAACTCATCCTTTGATTTCCAACTGTTTTTGCCCCACTCAGTTGGCCTTACAGTGCTCTACAAGGCCACACAGGGGTTACCATCTCCTTCACTTTCTTCCAGTCGATCCTCTTCACTTATGCAGTCTCCTGCCATTTCAATTCAGTGTCATGATCTATATTAGTTTTCTATTGCTACTATAACAAATGAACACAAATTGCCACAAACCAAGCAGTTTAAAACAATACAAACTTATTATCTCACAGTCCTGTCGGTCAGAAGTTGGGTTGGCTTGGCTGTTTTTTTCTGGTTGTTGGCAGAATTCTACACCTTATATTTGTAGGAATGAATTCCTTGTTTCCTGTTGGCAGTCAACTAGGGGCTGCTCTTAGCTTCCAGAGCCTTCCCCTGGTCTTTGCTCATGGGACCCTACATCGCAGAGTCAGCAACCGTGGACGGTATTCTTCCCACACTTCTGATCGCTCTGCCTTTCCCTTCCACGGCATCTAAAGTGAACTGAATTTGAGAAAATACAGACATCATGTGCAGACATTAAGATCGTTGTAGAAAAAATAATATTATATTAAGAGGATAATGGAAATCTAAAGAGTAAAATGTATTAACCCACTAAACTGATTATCGTTACATTGGCATTGTAGGTTCTTTGGCTGAAACATAGAACTGGCAATTGCTTGTTAAAGAAAGGATAGTTTATGACACTTACTGTAGAATCATGTAGAATTCAATAGTAAGTGGTTTAGTATAGTTTTACAGTTTGTTGCTTTTATAGTCTTAGACAATAAAACAGTTGAACTGAAAATGTGCTCTTACCCATTTTCATTGCCCCACTGCTTTCCATGCTTTTTTGCTTTTTAGTTGGCTAGCACACTGCTTTATTTTAAGCCAAGTATTTGAAAGTGTCAAATGAAAGTACTGCTGCAGCCAGGTGGCAGCTGACTTTGTTTTTACTTAAGTGTGAGAAGCACTCACAGATGTCAACCTGTATTCTTTTTTAGTGAAATAATTTTTATCAGTTCCAAATACATTAAAACATTTCCAGAATTACCTTTGAAAACTTACTGTACAGTAATAAATGTAGGCTCCAGCAACACCTCAAATATATCAAATATCCATTCTCATAGAGATCAGGGGCGTTCAACATGACAGTATTAACAATTTTAATTTAAAAATTCACTTTTGGTATTCTTTTAATTTTATACATTCTCTACAGATTGTCACTTCATATATTTCTCCACGTGACTGCCATCTATGACAGGCTATAGACTAAAGACATTTGTTTGTGCTCCCTAACCACCCCAAGTGCGATAGACTAGACACCACTTGATTACGATGACAATCAAGGAAGGTGAAATTTATTCTCTGCCACTTAAAAAATGTCTGGATTTGGATAAAAATAACTAACTTATTTCCAGTTTGAGTAGCACAGAGTAAAAGATTCAGAGCAGACCATTTGAGGTGGACAAAATTTACACGTCGTTCCAAGAGTAAAGGGTCTGAGTTAATCTATAAAATACAAAGCTTAAGGGTTCACAGGAAAACAAGAGAATACAATGTGAGTTAACAGCCTTAGGGAAGACCAAGAATGGGAAGCACCATGAAAAGAACAGATAAGGAAAGCATGCAGAATAACAGGGTTGCGTATTGGTTTTGGAATTTCAGCTAAAAGGGGATTAGGACAAATTGGTCAACGTTTCCCAAAAGTGTCACTTGGGGGACAAAAGCCAAGTCGGCAATTCATGTGGTCATTAGCGGTATAACTTCTACTTAAAACTGAGGGAACAGACTTGGGTCAGAGCCTCTGTTGGTAGGTATGAAAGTCTAAAGGAGGGAGCTCAGGTTCTAGCTTGAGCAATGGTCAAGATGGCCTCAAGTTTTAAATCTAATTTTTTTAATCATGCGCTAAGGTAATTGTATAACATAAGACCACACCCGGAATTTTCTTTAACTGTCTGGAGTTTATATCTCAAAATGGCCTCACACACGCTGGTAAAGATTAGCAGATCTTTTGAAGTGATGGTGTGTTCTGCAGTAAGAGAACAGAAGAGGAAGAAAAGTTCAAAAGGTCATGAACCTAAGAGTATGATCTTGAGAGAGATTTCATTTCTCTTAAACCTCATATAACAATAGACCCCTATAAGGAGCATCTGCCATTTAAGATCTGCCAGGGGTAGAATAAGGTAGGGGTACCTCATTCCATCATTGCTAAATGTAAGACAAAGTACTTTTCAACACTTTATAAAATTTTGTTCATGTTGCATATCTTTTGAATTCTAGCTTTATACACTAAAAAAAGATAAGCTAAACAGGGCTCTTTTGGGACTAAGATTCTTATATGCATATAGCTCTTACTGTAAAGAAGGAATCAGACTATAAAAATACTGGAGGGAAGTTTTCAGACACAGCTAGAGAGAGGTCAGTTAGTGACCTTAAAGTAGTTATTTCCACTTAGAATGCTGTACGCATTTCAGTTTACTTATGTATTTTCTTAAACTTTGCTTGCTCTGGGAATCAGTAGGGAAGAATCCTGGTAGTGTTTTACGCATGCGATGTGTCAAAGACTACATTTTGGAGGACTGCAGAAAGAAGAGAAAATAGAAGTATCTGTAATCAGTGGTAGAGACATGCTAAATGCCTTCATTACTGGTCCTGGATGGTGAAAGGGAAAGCTGTTTTATAGCCCTTGATTTCTTGAACACAACCACAACAATCTGGTAGCAATATTCTCTAATAAAGATAGGTAAATGACAAAAAGTTAGATTCTATCGAGAAGAAATAAATAGACAATATCTCAAAATGTAGTGACGCTGGAAAAACCCCTACAGAAAGACCTGAAGAGGATTTTTAAAATAGAATTGGAAGGGGTCCTTAGGAATTATTTCCTTCGATAACCTTTTGAAGATGTCAAGGCTAAGACCTAGAGAAGTGAAGTTACCCACCCGAAGGCTGGTTAGTAGCAGACCCCATGCTTTTTAGGTCTCCAGATTTCTAGTTCAGTGTATTTTCTGGAACTTCTAAAAATTGATATGATTAATCTTTGCTCTATTAAAGCATAATTAGAAGCATCAACTATTTGTAAAATATCTTCTATTCAATAAGATATTTTTCTTTTTATTTATTAGTAAATTTATCCCTATATTAATTTGTTTAGTAAAAAGATTTTTTTCTTTCTGCCATGTTATACTTCACCAGCAGATAATCTCATGCCACGCCCTCACCCCATCCCATTTCACTCTCACCTGGTGTTTGAAGGATGGAGTCACTCAGGCATTCCCCAAGCTTGTGACAACTGCTAATTTGCTTTTTAAATATTTCAAATCTAAAAGTTTTTTGAGCTGCAAAGTTGACTTTAGTAACACTGGTTTTTCTTAGAGATATTTCTCATCTTTTATCCAGTAATTATACTCCTAGAAATGACTTTCTAAAAAAATACGTAAAAAAAAAACAAATATCCTCCAACTTTGTTCTTTTTTTCCAGGTTGTTTTGGGTATTCAGAATCTTTTGCATTTTCATATAAATTTTAAAATTACCTTGCAATTTTCACAAAATAGCATGCTAGAATTTTGACTTGGGTGCCTTGAATCTATAGATCACTTTGAAGAGAACTGATATCTTAAAAATACTGAGTCTGTGAACATAGTATATCTGTCTATTTATTTAGGTATTTAATTTTTCTCAGCAGTGTTTAGTTGGATGAATCATAAACATCTTTTTTCAAATGTGTTCTTTTTTAAAACTTTACTTTTACATTTTTAGTGTGAGGGGAAGGGAGGGAGAGAAACATCAATGTGAGAGAGAAACATCGATGGGTTGTTTCTTGCGCTCACCAACCAGGAACTGAACCTGTGACCCCTGTCCTACGGATTGATGTCCAACCAACAGAGCCACACTGGCCAGGGCTCAAATTTATTCTTAAGTATTTTAATTTTTGATGCCATTATAAATGGTAAATTTTAACTGCTGATTTTTATTGCTAATATATAGAAATACAATTTCTTTTTGTAAATTGACTTTGAACCTTACCATCTTACTAATAGCTTATTTGCAGATTCTTCAGGATTTTTTCATAGATGATCACATAATTTGTGAATAAACAGAGATTTGTGTCTTTACAATCTGTTTTCTTTTATTTCTTTCTCTCACCTTATGCTATCAGAATCTTCAGTACAGTGTTGAGTAGAAATTGAAGGAGTGGACATTCCTGGCTTGTTTCCCATTTTAAGGATGTGTTCAATCTTTCACCATTTAATATGATACTAGCTATAGAATTTTATCTTTAATAATTTTTATTTTTCAATTACAGTTGATGTACCATATTATATTATTTTCAGGTGCACATCTCAGTGATTACATATATAAATAACTTCTGAAGTTATTGCCCTAGTAAATCTGATACTCATCTGACACCATACATAGTTATTATAACATTATTGACTACATCCCTTATACTATACTTTACATGTACATGACTATATTGTAGTTACCAATTTGTACTTTTTTTTTTAAACAGGAAGATTTTTTTTTAGATTTTATTTATTTATTTTTAGAGAGGGAAGGGAGGGAGAAAGAGAGAGAGAGAGAAACATCAATGTGCGGTTGCAAGTGCCCTGACTGGGAATCGAACCTGCGATACTTTGATTCGCAGCCCGCGCTCAATCCACTGAGCTACGCCAGCCAGGGCCCAATTTGTACTTCTTAATCTTTTCACCTTTTTCACCCATTTCCCCAATACCCCTTCCATCTGGAAACCATCAAAATGTTCTATGAGTCTGTTTATGGTCTGCTTGTTTTATAAGTTTGTTTTTTAGATTCCATCTATCAGTGAAATGATATGGTATTTATCTTTCTTTCTCTGGTTTATTTCACTCAGCACAATACCCTCTGTGTCCTTCATGTTGTTGTAAATGGCAAGGTTTTATTCTTTTTTTACGGCTAAGTCATATTTCATGGTATATATATGCACCACTTCTTTATCCATTCCTCTATTGATGGACACTTAGATTGCTTCCATATCTAGGTGATTGTAAATAATGCTGCAACAAATATATGGATGTATATGTCTTTTTGATTTAGTGTTTTAGCCAGAAGTGGAATTGCTGGCTCCTTTGTCTTCTCTTGCTATAGCCTTTGTTTTAATGTCAATTTTCTCTGGTATAAGTATTGCTATCCCAGTAATTTTTTTCATATCCATTTTTATGCAATATCTTTTCCCATCCCTTTACTTTCAGTCTGTACATGTCTTTGGATCTGAAGTGAGTCTCTTATGGACAGCATATGTAAAGGTCTTATTTTGTGATTCATTCAGCCACCCTGTATTTTTGGATTGGGACGTTCAATCCATTTGCTCTTAAAGTAACTGTTGCGGTGACTGCTGGGGGCTGGTTGTGTGTGTGTGTGCAAGGGGGCTAAATGGTAATGGGGAAAAAAGCAATAAAGATTTTGAAAAAAGTAAGTGTTGATAGATATGTATTTATTGTCATTTTATTATTTATATTTTTAAATCATTTTTAGTTCTTCTTAAAGAAGACCTTTTAACATTTCTTGTAATACTGGTTTGCTGATGATGAACGTCTTTAGATTTTTCTTGTCGGGGAAACTGTCTTTCAATTCTTGTTTTTTAACATTGATTTTAGAGAGAGGGAGGGAGAAGAGGAAAGAGAGAAGAGAGAGAGAGAGATAGGGAAGTGGGGTGAGAGAGAGAGACTGTTTCATTGTTCTAATTATTTACTCATTTGTTGATTGTTTCTTGCATGCACCCTGACTGGGGATTGAACCCCATAACTGTGGCATATTCACATGATGCTCTAACTAATTGAGCTAACCGGTGAGGGCTGTTCTTCAGTTCAAAATGATAGCTCTGCTGGATAGAGTATTCTTCGTTGTTGGTCCCTGATTTCATCACTTTGAATATTTTGTACCAGTCCCTTCTGACCTGCAAAGATTCTGTTTTCTATCTTCATTTTTATGTATCCTATCTCTTTGTGGAAGTTCTCACTGATTTCATCTATTCTTCCTCTAAGTTATCGAACATCTTTATAACCAGTGTTTCGAACTCTGCATCTGGTAGATTGTCTCCATTTTATTTAGTTGTTTTTCTGGAATTTTGTTCTGCCCTTTCATTTGGGCCATATTTCTTTGTCTTCTCCTTTTGGTGGGACCCCTGTGTTTGTTTCTGTGTGTTAGGGAGAGCTGCAACATCTCAAAGTCTTGGTAGAGTGGCCATATGTAGTAGGTGTCCTGAAGGACTCAGTGGCACAGCCTTCCAGGTCACTCAAGCTGGGCCCTCCGTGTCCACCCCCTGTGTGGGCTCTGGGCACCCTCCTGTTGTAGCTGAGCCTTAATTGCTGATGGCACATCAATGGGAGGGATTTACCCCCAAGGCCCATGGACTGTGGAGAGGACTGGCTGAAACAACAGTGGAGTAGCTGCTGTGCATGGGGCCAACTCCATGGGGCAGGACTTACTTCAGCGGGGCTCAGAAGCCAGCTGAGTCCTCCCTTTGGGTGTGGTGCTTTGGTGTAGTCTGAAGCTGACCACAGGGCCTCTACAGCTCCACAGCTCCACAGGGAGCTGGCCAATATCAGCCACCTGCATGAGCTACAAAGCATTCCACAGATACTTTTTACTTGTGCTGGCCTTGGAGATACTTCTGAGAAGCCAGGCTTGGAACTGAGGCCAGGTAGTTCAGCGCCTGAGGCCATTTAGCAAGAGGTATGAGCACACTGTGACCAGAGTAGATACAGCTTGTTTGGGGTTTGTGACCCTTTGGGACATTTTAAGAAAGTCCTAAGCCTGAGGCAAGACAGGTCATTTGCATTGAAAAGTCACAGGAAATGGCTTGGGTGGACTGAAAATTGGGTGGGGCAAACTGTGTTAGCCAGGTTGATGGAGACTCGTATGTGGTGCTCACCTGCTGGTTCCATTGGGGCAGGAGGGAGGTCTCAGCGAAAAACAATGGCTTTTGCCAGCACTCCTACCTGGGAGACAGTTGCTCTCTTTAACTCCCACCCCAAAGCTGGACAATTCAGCTTCTGCCCACGTGTCCCTGGCATCTCTCTAGCTGCTGCCCAGTACTGTAGCTCAGAGCCAGTGAGTTCGAGCAAGTCCGTGCACGGGCCCTTCAAGAGGAATGTTGTTTGTGGCATCAGTTAGTTCTTAGAAGTGAGATTGCAGAATCCAAGTTATTTACTTTCTTAAAATTGGAATAGATATTGACAACATTGCTCTCCGTAGGCTGTGTGCTGATTTACACTCATCCGCAAGGTTTGAGTCCGTTTCCAATTATTCCTGACGATACAATATTTAATTCTTTTTCTCACCTTTGCCAATTGGATAATTGAAAAAAATATTTCATTGAATTTTTAATTTGTGATTTTCCTATTTTAAGTGCAGATGCATACCTTTTCAAATGTTTAACACTGTATTTCCATTTCTGTGAATTGTTAGCTATCTCCTTTGCCTATTATGATACTGATTTATAATAAGAAAAAAATATATACAGGGTCTGGCAGAAATAATGCTTTTTTATTACAAAATCTTTTATTACAAAATTGTAAGCATGTAATTCTATAACATAACAATATCACACTCAAGCACACCATATGACATCTTAGGTGAAATGTTCAAATTAAAACGATAAATTATTGCACCCATATTATTACCCTACAAACCACACTCAAGCAGGCATTACTTCTGCTGGACTCTGTATTTTGGTATTGGTTCCTGTTTTTGGCACAGAGTTCCTGAGACTCTTGGAATTTCTTAAGGGATAAAAGCAATATAAGTGGTTTCTGTTATGTTAATAAGGTGACTTTGGCACTTAAGGTTGGGGGCTGATTGCCAGGAAAACCAATCATGTGATTAGAGCATTGGGACTTTCAGTGCCACCCCTTCCTGACCTCCAGAGAGGGGAGAGGAAAAGGGTTGGAGGTTGAATCAGTCATCAATTACTAATGACTTAAGCAATCTTGCCTATGGGAACCTCCATTAAAAATCCAAAAGGAGAAGGTTTGGAGAGTTTCTGGATTGGTGAGTGGTGCTGGACCCTAAACTTCACAAGGACAGAAACAGCTCCTTCGTTTAGGGACCTTGCCCTATGTACCTTTTCATCTGGCTGTTAATTGTATCCTTTAATATCCTTCGCAATAAACCTATAATCTAGTGAGTAAACATGTTTCCCAGGTTCTGGGAGCTGCTCTAGCAAGTTCATTGAACCCAAGGAGGAGGCTGTGGGAACCTCTGATTTATAACTTCTCTGTCAGAAGCACAAGTAACAGCTGAACTTGTGATTAACATCAGAGATGAAGGGCAGTCCTGTGGGACTGCACCTTTAACCTATGGAATCTGATGCTCTGTCTGGGTAGATAATGTCAGAATTGAGTTGAAGTGTAGAACACATAGCAGGTATCAGAGAATTGCATGGTGGTGTGAGTGAAACCTGCCACATGTTAGAGTTCAGTGCAGAACCCTTATCTATTTTCCTATTTTATTGCAGTTCTTTATATAATAAAGAAAATAGATCTCTACTGACATATGAGCTGCAATATATACTTTTTCCTAGTTTGCTGAATTGCCACTTGGTTGTGGTGTTTCTCGTGCAAAATAATTTTATTTGCATTGTAGTTTATCAATCTTTCCATTTTACTATCTATATTTTATATTATACCTATACTTTCCTTATTGTAAAATAATTTTTTAAATTTCTGTTCTCCATGGTGACTATAGTTAATAATACAGTACTGTGTTGCATATTTGAAAGTTGCTAAGAGAGTAGATGTAAAAAGGTCTCATCACAAGAAAAAAAATTTGTGACTATGTGACGGACATTAACTGGACTTAGTGTGATGATCACCCTGCAATATACGTAAATATTGAATCGTTATATCGTATACCTGAAATTGGTGTAATGCTATATGTCAATTATATCTCAACTTAAAAAAAAGAAATTCACATTAGTTTTGGTAGAAAAGAAATATTTAAAATGTATTCCAGTTTTGTAAAACTTGATTAGGAGCTTCTCAAAATTCCACTTAATGTGAAATTTGTCAGTAAATGTCAACTAAAAAAATGTCCCCTTGTTCCTTCTAGTACTTTAATTTTTGTGTGTTTATTTATATACATAAGTCTTTGGTCTACCTAGAATCCTAGTCTTTCTAACTCCTTCCGCGATGGGGGAATCACTTCAATGTTAAGGGCCTTAACCTACCCACCGCCATCTTTGTTCTCCTCTGCTCGGAAAGCCTTCCCCTGCCCCGCCCCGCCCCGGCACACTGCAGAGCTGCTCATCACCTGTGAGATCCTCCTCCTGCAAAACTTAGCACTCTCTTATTCCACTTCCTCATCGCAACCTCTTAGCCTTCCAGGTCTCTTGCTCTCTTAATTTGAGTGCAAATTTGTAATAGTTTCATCAAGATCTTTGACCCTTAACATCTCTCTTTTTTCTCGTATTGTCTGCCCCTCCTGGTAGGACCACATAATGATTTTCCTCCGCCCTAAACACTTTTTCCTCCATTGACCTCTTGCTCAATTAAAAAAAAAACAAGTTCTATTTTACACTTTTGCACTTATAAAAAGGTAAACATAATATATTCAACATTTTGTTTGGTCTTAATGTTTATTTTTCTTCTGTTTCTGAAAGAAAGTGGAACATTTTTGTGGGCCCTGAGCTCTGTGCCTTCAGCACCGTTCAACCTTTCTCCTAGGCACCAATTAAATGCTTTAACCACTTCCTCGACACCATTCTCTGCTCTTTGGGCCCCTTGTTTCTCTCTGTGTTTGTACTGCCACACCTCAAACCTATATTCATCTTTTGAGTGCTCATTTTAGAGAAAAATCATAAAGGGGATTGGTGCCATCACAATGGGTCTGTGACATGAAATGGACTCTTAATGCTGCTGAACTATTTTTCTACATGTTTCTGACCAATTATCTGTTTCATTCCTTATGTTTGCTATTCCAAATCATTTGGCATTTTACTCGCCTAAGAGAAAATAAAGCATGAACTCTTAACTCCCCATTCTTCTGTACTCATTTAGCTTTGGCTAAATAACAAAACATTCCAAGATTCAGTGGCTTAAAACAAAAATTTTTCTTTCTTAAGATTTTGTGGGTTGACAGGCACAGCTGGGAAGTTCTCATTTTGGGTCTGTCATGCAGTTTTAGCTTAACCCACAGTCAGTTTGACCTATAGACAATTGAAAATTTGACTAAGCTGGATACCCAAGATGTCGCTCCCACGTGGCTGGCAACTGATGGTAGTTACAAGCTGGGAGCTGGGGTGGGACGCCATTTGGCTGTTCATACATGGTGGCTGGGTCTGAAAAGGAAAGGCCCAGGAGTAAGCATTCCAAATCTAGGTCATAAGCATGAAGTCCCAGCATGGAAGTCAGTTCTGCATTCTATCGATCAAGGAAATCACTAGAACTACCTAATTCGAGGGTGGGAGGAAGAATCCGTCTTTTGATGGAGGAGTGGTACAGTTACATTACTGAAGAGCATACGAATGGAAATGCAACCCACCATATGTTAGCACAAAACTGGTTCTATACCCTTTTTTACTTTCTTCATCCCCATCTCCAAGGAAATGGTATCTATCTGTTCATAGCTGATCTTTTAATATAGTAGCTAGCTTTGTGTTTAACCTTGCCCACCTCCTCAGAGAACTTATTTTATGAAGTATCTCTCCCCTTGTGTGTTCAGTCTTTCCTCTACTGGTTGTTTTCTTATGACTATCCTCAAGTCTCTCCCTTAAAAATAAAAAATTATTTTTGTCTCATATTCAGCTCTAAATAATTGCTGTATCTTTCTCTATATACAAACACGATTTTTGAACATTGGATCTATTATTGATTTTGTCATTTCTGACTTCCCGTTCACCGCTCAATCTACTGCATACTGGATAGGGATGGCCAACCCTAACACCATAGTGAAACTTTTCTGGTGATTATTGAAGACTTCATGATTCTCTAATCCAACAGGCACTTTAAAATCTTTATGTCAACTTTTGGTAGTATTTAAAGATGTTGGTTACTTCATTGGTCTTCAGATGATGCATGGCCTTTTATTCCTCTACTGATCGTCTATATGACTTCTTGGCTCTTTATAGATAGTGAAGTCTAAGAGAATGTAAGGAAAGAATGGGATAGTATGTCAGGTTTCTATGGCTCTGTGATACCACACACTTGGTGGTTTAAAACAATAAGAGCTTATTCTCTCTCAGCCTTGGAGGCCAGAAGTCCAAAATCAGTACCACTGGACTGAAATCAAGGTGTCATGAGGTTCTAAGGGAGAATAAGTTTCTTTTCTCTTCCAGCTTCTGTTACTTGCATTCCTTGGCCTGTGATGACTCTAGTCTTCAAGGCCAGCATCTTTAAGTCTCTTCCTTCCTCTTCACATTGCCTTTTTCTTTGTGGTTGTGTCAAATCTCCCCCTGCCTCTTTCACATAAGGACATTTAAGGCCCACACAGATAATCCAGGACAATCTCCTCATCTCAAGATCCTTAATCTAATCACATCAAATTATTTTCCAAATAAGATAACATTTACAGATTCCAGGGACTAGGGTATGGTGTATTTTGGGGTCCCATTTCCTAGTTTGTCACAGATGAAGAAGAAAACCTAATAATTCAAAACCTTACGGAAGGTCCTAGATAACTGACTGAGACTGGCCTAGCTAATATAAGCAAATACCATGAATTTCAAAAGAGGAATAGAAATTATTGAGAGTAGTATTTGCTTGCTTTTCTTTTAAAGGCTGGAGACTGAAGGCTGGAAGAATATAAATGGCAACTCTTGAAGATTTAGGACTAGTAGAAGGGAGAGGCTGTCATGGAATGGGCTAGAAGAGAAGGAATCAGGAGAAAGCTAAATTTCAGGTAAGATAAGAAAGTTGAAGTAGCTTTTGACGAGTACCTCCCTTGACATAGCAGTTATAGTGAAGCCTTGTTAGTAAGGAGAAAGAATACTATCAATCCACCTGAAACATAACTTGTTCAAACTAATAGTATAAATCATTTGTCATGGTTTTCAACTTATTATCCTTGAATACATATTGTATAACTAATGCATAATTAATTAATTAAAAGACTACTAAAATTCCAGACAATCGTACTTGACTATGCCCTTTCTTCAGGAACTTTAATTAAATGGAATACTTGAATTAATGATCTAATGAACATAATGATCTTAAGAAAGACTTGCAGTCTGATTTCCCCTAACTGGAGAAAAATGTCCCTGGAGACTCATCTGAGCTCTGACCTATCAAGACAAGCACACTTGGTTGTGTAACTAAGTAGTCATTCAGATATACAGCTCCTTATTTCTAATTTATATGCTTTTTTCTTCTTTATTTCTCATCTAAAATGATAAAAGTTTAAAAAGCAATCAATTGTTAATAAGAGTAAAATCATATTTCAAATTACATGACACAAATTTGCTCTGAAATGTGGGGAAAAGATTTTTAGTGTGGACCATGATAGACTGAAATTCAAAAAGAAGAAAGGCAAAAATGCACCATAATTGCTGCTGAAGCAGAGGCTATTATTGATTTCTACCCCATCATCTCGTCAACCAGAAAGTGAAAGGAGAAAAATACAAGTTCAGAGAGACCAGCTACTCAGGTATCGGGCAGAAGCTTCACGTGAAAATTTCTGCCTCATTAAAAACATTTAAAGAAAGCAGCTTGTTTTCATGTTGGAATCATTATTTTCACAGTCTGAGTTCATCCTCTGGAGTTTCCACCTCCTCAGAAGGGCACATTCTGTGCAGTTTCTAAGAAGTGCTTCTTTAATGGGAGGGATTTATGTTAAGTTGGTTCAGGAGAGGTAGACAATTGTGGAGCCTTTTTAATGGACTACAAAAGACTGTCGAGTAATTAAGTAGATTTCTTTTCCCTTAGACTGTTCCATGGTTTTAAAGACACTCCACTGAGCATGTAAAATCAATTTCCATTACTGGCCTTGACCTTTGCAGTTTTATAAACATGTTTCTTCCCTGGGTTTGGAATGTGGCTCAAAGGCAATAATAGAAAACTAGAGGATGAGACAGGTCATCGTAATAAGTTACTGCTTTTATAGTAAAAGTCTTCTTTTCATACAGGCATCATTCAACTGCTTATGTTATAAATATAATTATATAAAAATCTGCTTCTTTATACTACATATGTACATATGTGTATTTCTATTAAAGGCAGGCTTTTAAATTTTTATTGTTCTACATTTAAAAAAAAATTGCACTTGGTTTTCACTGCTAAAGCTATTTTTCCCATTCCCATTCCAAGGAGTAGCCAAGCCATTGTGTTTCTTTGCCCCAGGGACTTTGGGATACTGAAAGGAAAGTAGATATTGCCAGAGGACAGCTTCATTCCTTTGTGTTGGTTTTGGTTTTGGAACACTAGACCCATTGTGGGGATTATGCCACATCACCCAGAGTGGAAGAGAAGAAAGATGAGGGCTTTTGAGGGGGTGGAAATAAAACTGGCCACAAGCAAGCAATTCCTTGAGAGGAGCAGGAGGCAGGGGATTTGGGTGGTTTCCAAAGAAGGAGACCCAGGGCCTGCAGGCTACCTTCCGGTTGGGTAGGAGGCGACTGGATTAGGGTGTTCGGGAGGAAGGACTCTAGGAGCCAAGGTCTCAGGAATTGAGATGATAGAGACCCTTGTTTAAGCTTATCCACGAGCACAACTGAGCAAAGCAGTGGGCACCAGTGGAGACCACAAGCCTTCCCTTCAATGTTTCAGAATGCAGAAGACATCCCCACCCCCAACCTTTAAATCAACGGGAAATGGGAGCGGAGGAGAGCAGTCCAGAAATTACCAAAATGGAATTTCCTGCCAGGCAATTTCTGTTCTAAGAGCTCAATTTGATATAAACAAAATAAAAAATGTGGTATTTCTTACACCCAGAGTTATTGTGAAATTTTCATTCTTGATTTTTTAGTTTCAGTCATTATCTATTAATATTAATATATCCCATTTTAGAAGATGAATTTTCTTTAGTTCCCTACACCCCACCCAATCACATACTCTCCTTTTTACTCATCTTTCTAGTATAGTTTAGTTATTTTATAATTAAATTAGAGAAAAATTATTGTGTTACTATGATGACGTACATGCTATTCATAGCTATGCCCTGTAGAATACAGTGATTTTTACAAGTAAGATTATTTCTCCCATTGACAGCTGTGTTTTCTCTGGATTAAATTATTGTCTTAAATTTTTTTTATTAGTTTTCTACCTCTTCCTAATTGAAACTTTCTAATTTGCTAACATCTCTTCTTGCTGTGCTCAGACACAAGTTATTCTGGCATTTCTTGAAGCACACTAACCTGCCCTAATCCAGAAAGAATATCCTCAGGGCCTCCACACGGCCATGACCATGGAGTTACTCTTGACCAGGGTTCTGTGATTCTCTCCACTTTGTCTCTCCTGTGGGGTTCCTGTCTTCAGGGGCTCACCTTCTTTCTTCTTTGTTTCTGCACTGTGAATTCAGCACAACCTCCAAGTGGCTATCTGAGAGAGGCTACAGGTGATGTAAAATTTCTGATGCCCTGAATGTGTGAACATGTCCTAATTCTTTCCTGGTACTTAATTGATAGTTTGGCTAAATACGGACACCTATGCTGAAAAATACTTTCTTCACGATTGTTAAGGTATTGCTTTTATAGTCCCAGTTTAATGTTGAAAACTTCCAAGCTATTTGGATTGTTAACTTTTTTAGATGACTGCCTCCCTCTCCCACCCTTACCCTCAAGCTTGCCTTTGTGCTGGTGCTTTAAGATTTCACAACGACATGACTTTGGTGTGGTTCATTCTCAACCACTACCTGGATATTCTGGACTCACTTTCACACTGAATATTAGGTCATTTTGTTCTGGAAAGTTACTTAAAATGTGTCTTAAATAATTTGCTCCCCTCATTTCCTATGCCGTGGTTCTCAAGGATTCCCTTTTATTTGAATGATGAATGTATGAACTTGTCCTCTAATTTTCTGATTTTTTTCTCCTCTTTTCCATTTTTTGACTCGTTTTTTCTTTGCTTTCTGAGAGATTCCTTCAGTTTTAACTTTTAACAATTTATTGACTTTTTCATTTATGCCATTGTATTTTTAAAATTTCTAATATGTTATATATTTACTTAGGATTTTTTTACAATATAAGCTATACTTTCATAGACACAGTATCTTCTCTTTCCTTCATAAAGACATGAGTGATAATATATTTTCTTCTCTCTGTATTGTCTCTGGTTCTTCCAGTTTACTTAAACTGTAACTCAGTTCTCTATTTTTTGCATTAAAAGATGTCCAAGATACTTGGCGATCCTTTGTGTTGACACGCATTTAAGAGTGTGGCAGGCTTACAGTGTGAGAGTGGATACTGTTGACTTTGCTGTAGGGATGCCTGTCTGGGTCATTGTTGTTATAACTCTATGTGATGATGGGGTGTTATATATTGACACTGTCCAATACCATAACCACTAGTACACCTGACTGTCAATAATTTGAAACATGGCTAGGGCTACTGAGGAACTGATGCTCTAATTTTACTTAATTTAATTAATCTAGATTTTAATGTAAATCACTACAAGTGGCTAGTGAGTACTGTATTAACAATGCAGGTCCAGGCTTTCTCTTTGAATATTATTTTGGTGTGTGTGTGAATTGGGTTGATTCATTGGAGAAATAGTGTTGAGCTGCTTTCTGGCCCAATTGCTAGCATTCTGAGAGCCAGGCAGATGAAGAGGAGGAGGGGACAGGAATGAGTATTGTCTTCCCTATACCAACACGCACCTAATCTTAATTTTCTATCTTGTATTGCGCCCCAGCCCCCAGCTCTCTTAGAGCCCCGTGTTTTAGTGTTTCCAAAAAATAAACTTCGAGGATTTTGCTAATAGGGGCTGAGAGGAGATGTGAGGCTCTAACTGCCTCCTGTTTTCTGCTCCACTGTTGGTCCACTTCCTGAGCTGCCCAGTGTCTCCAGTTTTCAAGACTTGTGTGTAATCAAATGCTTCTCAGCTTTCCTCCCATCTTGGGACCCAGCGCTCTTGAACCTGGCGCATCAGTTACCTTTCATTAATCTTCCCAACTATCAAATTTTGAAGTTGTCTTGTTTTTATTCATTCTTTCGCCTAATGATTTGATGTCCTGGAAAAAAAATTCTTTACCACGTTTTCTTGGGATTTCAGAAAAGTATAAAAACAAACGAGTATTATTCAGTCACTCGGTCCCCTTTACTTCGCTATTAGTTTATTTCATGGGTGTGTTTTCTTAGTTTGTTCAGGCTGCTATACAATAAAAATATCATAGACTAAATGGCTTAACAACCAACATTTATTTCTCACAGTTCTGCAGGCCAGGAAGTTCAATAACAGGGCACTGGTGTTTGGTGAGGACACTAATCCCATTCCTGAGGGCTCCACCCTCATGACCTAATCACATTTCAAAGGCCACACCTCCTAATGCCATCACATTTGGGTTAGAATTTTAATACAGGGCTCAGCACAAATAACACCCCTTTTTATTACAGAATCTTTTATTACAAAATTATAAGCATGTAATCCTGTAACATAACAACATCACACTCAAACACACCATATGACATTTTAGGTGAAATGTTCAAATTCAAACTATTAATTATTACACGGCCAACCACACTCAAGTAGGCCTTATTTCTGTCAGACCCTGATATGAATTTTGGGGAGATCCAAACATTCAATCCACACCACAGGCTTATATTTACAATCTTTCCAACCGGATTGCTTAGTATACTGCTTTTTAAGTTAATCTTTAAAAGAATTATTTACAATGTCACCCAATTGTTATGATTTAGAACTCATGCCTCTATGAATTATTTCAAATCTATATAAAATATTTTTGTGTCTATTCTTTAGCTGACTCCTAGAGGCATTTGAACTTGCACTTATTGAGACTGAATTGGGATAACTGAATAGACCTCCTACAGCAGGAAAGACTTTGTACAGGTTCACATATAAGGTGAGCTTCTTTATCTCTAAGAAAAAATGGAGTAAAATGATACCTTTCATTCACATATATGCAATTAGGTTTTTAAGATAATTAAATAGACCTCCTATAACACAAGAAATTTTGTAAAGACTCAAATATAAGGCAATTGCTTTTATTTCCATGGCATAATTTTTGGAAAAATATTACTTATATTCAAATTCCAATGGTATTTACACAAGTCTGTACACAATATAAAGCATGGTCCTCCTCGCACTAAGAAAAAGGGCAATAATTATGCGGGTTGCACTTTCCTGTGGGTGCACATTGAAATTATTCTAAGTTATACAAGATGAGGTGCTATTTATTGTTCATCCATGTTTATGGAATTGGGCATAAGTCCAATATATGTTTAAAGGGGTCTATGACAAGAGAGATCAACAAAATCATGGATAGAGTAAGCAATTTATTTTACAAAGTGATACATTTTAAACTTGTATTGCAGTTTGGACTTTTTATGGAGCTGGATATTTTATTTCCCTCATTTCCTAACTGAAAGCTGACTTTTCTTGCAAAATAAAGATGGCCGCTCTGCTCCTGCCCACGACCGGTGAGTCTGGGCAGGGTCCACTGTGGAACCTCCAAAGGGCCCCAGTCTTCTTTGAAAATGCGACCTTGCAGAATAAGCAACCAGGGCTGGCTGATTTTTCTAGCATGTCCTTTAGGTGCTAAAATGAATCTCTTCTCAATGGATTGGTCTTCCATTTTTCTTAAATCAACAGTTTGGCTTCTGTGTAAATCTTAGCAGTTGGCAGATGCTCTTTGTGTCTGTTTTTCTGTTCAAGTTCCCGGATGAAGTTTTTGTTTGCCACATTGTCTTTCCTTTTCCCTGAACTCCTACCCTGCCTTGAATCTGCTCCACATGATTTAGAATCCAGTTCTATAGTGTTATTTGGTTGCTGCTTGCTTCAGACAGCTCCTAATCTCCCTCCTCCACCCTTCCCATCTAACTGAATTGCGGAGGTTCAGAAGAGAAAGTCATGGGTGGTATGTCTTTGTAACCTGCACAGTGGCACTCAGCTTAGACTTTCTCATTGAGAGAGAACTGGGACATGTGCTATCATTTATCTTGCGCATCCTCTGTTCCAAGTGCCATGCAGACACTTTCCATAGTATTTCTCATCCTTACATAGATGCTGCAAAAGGACCGATATTTTTACCTCATTTCTCAGTTGAATCCGGCACTCAGAGAAGGCAATTAACTTACATATAGCTGTTAAGTATCAGTCAGGTTTTGAACCCAGGTTGAACCTAGGATTTGAACCCATGTTCTTTCTGTTATCACAATCCACTCGCCTCATTCTCAGAGCTCACAAAGTCCAACTAAGCATACTTGAGCAGCGTTACTTAGCTCTCATCTAGATTTGTAATTTGGACTACTAACCCAGATGGAATTCAAATCCTATCCTGCTGACTTCCAATGTTAGCTCTGCTGCTTTGTTAATTAGACGACCAACTTTCTGAGGAAAAGTACTTGCCCTTTTAGGGCCATTGGAGTCTGGTGATGCTGCGAAGTGTCAAGATATCATCGATGAACAGCCTGCTTCTGAAACCCAGTACTTCCCCCGAGTCTAACAATGGCTGGGCTGTTGTAGTAACATAGGGCCTGTAACCTGTCCCTTCCTTTTCTTCTCTGCATTTCATCACGCCTACATTTTTAAAACAGCATTTCGTCTATGATATAATCATGGGCAAGCACTCTGAGTTTTCAAGGGACAAGTGAGTGCCAGGAATGTGTTGTTTGCCTTGGAAATATATAAATTCCTGGGTTTAGAGATTTCAGTGACTTTCTGAGAGAGAGAGAGAGAGAGAGCCGCTGCTCTTAAGAAAGGCCACCAATGGGAGTGATTTCTGGTGATGCAATGCTGATATTTTAGTACCATCCTGGAGAAGGGAAGAGGGGGGTTTCTCTGGAGCCAGATGAACTCATAATTAGTTCTCACCCAGGCTGCTTAAGCAATTATGGTGAAACCAAATCACATTACTTTTTTCTCCTGCTCTTGATAAAAGCCTCCGTCCTGCTCCTTCTGCTCCATAGGGCACTTGGCTGGTCATTATTTCTAATACCACAGATGCTGTGCTCGCTTTTGTTTCCAGGCTCCAACTGTCACTGTGTAAAATAAGAAGTGTGGGGGGAACAACGTACACCTCTCGGTCTCACTACTTCAGAGGCACCTAGCAACCCTGTCTCCAGGCAGGCTGCACGCATCTCCCTGGTAGTTTATTGCCCACTCACAGCAGAGGCGGTGTGCTCTCTGTAAATAGCCTACATTTTTGCCGGTGCCAGCTTGGCGGTGGGGTGGTGGTGTCATTTGGTGTCCTCAGGGATGTTTGCTTCTTGTTCTGGGAAGACTAGGGCAAAGCAATGACTATTTCCCCAAAGCTGTTTGTGGAATCAGAAATTAGGTTAAGGAGTTCTGTACCTGGGGTTGCATAGTCTGAAATCAAAAGCAATGGTTTTCAACCTTTGTGTTTTTTTTCCCCCAGTCTTGGTCACATTTCTGACAGAACCTTCCAGAATGTTCATGACATTCTTTCCTAAAGGATGTTTCCCAGGTATATCTGTGTGATGAGCAACCTTCCTGGCTATTTTGTCCATCTACCAACCTACCCAACAACGCCATGCATATCCACTATCCCCACAGTTTTCGTCATATCCACCCTCTGCCTCCAAAACATCAGTTGGGCTGAAGAGAGCCCTGCACTGGCTTATCCACCAGCCACTTGGACATTTCATTTTAGGCTCACGGACCACCGGGCATTAAACATGGGTGTTGAGACTTGTTTGCTTTCTGTACATCAGGGATTGTTTAAACATTCTTTGTTACTTTACTACTTGCACCTGATCTGAATTTCAACTCTCCCCAGAGTAAAAGCCTTAGAGAATGGAAGTCACATCTCTTCTGGAGGGAAACCAAGCTTTCCCTGTGATGAGTGATCCAAAAATGGAGGACTCCTAGGTACATAAAGGTTTAGTTGAGAAATAATGAATGCTGCTAGGTAGAGAGATAATCCCAAGACATCAGGAAAGAAATAAGTTTTAACCTCCAAGAGTTATTCCTTCATTCATTCACCAAACTATTGAATTCCCAATGAAAAATCTGGTTGACAAGCTCATATAGTCTGGAGATATTTTAGGAAGAACAACAATTAAGAACAGTGTTGAATTTGTTGTGATTCAAGTACTTACAAAGTGCTTTGAGAGCTCAGATGGGGATGGGCCCCCTAGGGAGATGGGAAGGGGTAATGAGTGATACTAATATTATTTAATTTTTAATAAAAGTTATGATTAACAACCAAATCACAACAGTCCTGAGAATCTGGCACTGTGCTGTCGTGAGCTGGTGTGAACTGGGCGCAGCACATCACGGGATAGTGGCGAAGTTGCAGACTATAGCTGTGTCTCGTGGCCGTGCTGAGGAATCTGGACTCCCTCCAAGCGGCGGGATAATTTGAAATATTACCTAGTGGTTTTGTTTCTCTTGTTTTATGTGTTTTTTTTATCTTCTACCACCAAAGACAGTACTTAACTTTTACTTTTCCTTGTCCCAGATACTTTTGCATTGCTGGTTAGAAGCCAAATATTTCTAAAGATCGAGGCTTGGCATAGGACCACCTGGACGCAGTGAAGGTGAGGATCAAAGGTGAGCCTTGTAAACTGAGACCTGAGAGCTCATTCCTGAATATTCTATATGAGGTTTCTGTGCATTTCAGAGGATCTTTTGTGGGAGGAAGGAGCCCAATAATAAGACTGAAATGAGTTTCTCATTGACTAAATAGAAGAGGGCTCAGCATCATTTAACTATTTTAGAGAAGTTAAGAGAAGTGATGTCTCTTTCATTCTAGTGTTACAGAATAAAACTGATACCCACTATAATTGTGGGTGATATACATTTTAAACCAGAAATATAACCTGATTGTATCTAAATTTTGGAAGGATGACTATCACACAAGCAGAGAAGGAATTGGAAGGGGGAGCCCTGATTGAAAAATGAGACCAGTTAGGTCTGATCATCTGCCATAAGAAGGAGAGTAACTAGGGTAGTCTCTGGGAATAAAGAGGAGAGGACAGGTTTCACAGCATTTCACAGGCTAAATCACAAAGGGTGTGCATGCAAGTTTGAGGATTTAGAATATGAGTTGTCATGAGAAAAATTCAATAAAGATTAAATAAAAATAAAAGTAAGAGAGTAGGGATTTCATAGTAATATTTATCAATAGGGTTGTTGTGAGGATGAAGAGATAATATACAGCAGCACATTTAATGGGGCCCTCTCATAATAAAGTCTCCATAAATGTAACAATAAAAATAAGTAAATAAAGTAAAATATGAGGTGCTATGGCTTAGAGGCATATGCAACCCCATGTTTATGTTGGTTACTTGCCAGGCACCGTGCCTCATACTTGGCAGGTACTTAATAAATACATGTTGGATGGATGAAAGAGGGAATAAATTGGTATAAGACCCAGGCATAAGCAAATATGCATGTTTTCACTACATTAAAAATGAGCCTTGTTGCCCTGGCTGGTGTAGCTCAGTGGATTGAGCGTGGGCTGTGAACCAGGCATCGCAGGTTCGATTCCCAGTCAGGGCATATGCCTAGGTTGCAGGCCATGTCTCCCAGCAACCGCACATTGATGTTTCTCTCTCTGTATCTCTCTCCTTCCCTTCCCTCTCTAAAAATAAATAAATAAAATCTTTTAAAAAAATGAGCCTTGTCAATAGAATGGCAAGAAAAGCACACACTGGAAGAAAATCTTTGCAAAAGATGTATCTGATAAAGGACTCTTATCCAAAATATACTCTTGAACCTCAACAATAATACATCCTGACTGAAAAAATAATGGCAAAAGACCTGAAAGACACCTCACCAAAGAAGATATACAAATAGTAAATAAACATAGGACAAGATGCTCTACTTTATAGATTATTAGGGAAATGTAAATTTAAACATGAAGGAGATACCACTGCACACCTATGGGAATGGCCAAAATTCATAAGCCTGACAACAGCAAATGCTGGCAAGGATGTGAAGCAAGAGGAACTCTCATTCATTACCAGTCAGAATGCAAAATGGTCCAGACACTTTGGAAGACAGTTTAGCAGTCTCATATAACACTAAACATAATCTTACTGTATCATCTAGCAATCAGATTCCTTAGTATTACCCAGAGGAGTTGAAAACATGTCCGCACAAAGACCTGTGCATGAATGTTTGTAGCATAATTGCTAAAATTTGGAAGCAACCAAGATGTCCTTAAACAGGTAAAAGGATAAACAAACTGTGCTTCATCCAGACAACAGAATATTCAGAATATTTTTCTGCACTAAAACAAAATGAGGTATCAAGCCATAAAAAATATGGAGGAACCTTAATGCATACTTCTAGTGAAAAAAAAAAAAAAGCCAGTCTGAGTAGGCTAAACACTCACTGTATGATCCCAACTACATGACATTATGGAAAAGAGAAGACCATGGAGACAACACAGTTAGTGGTTGCTGAGGTGGGGTGATGGGGGAGGCCATTCCCTACCACAGTTCATATGTTGAAGGGTAAATAGGCGAAAACCAGAAGATTTTTAGATCATTGAAACTATTCTGTTGCGACTATAGTGTTGGATATGTGTCACTATACATTAATCCAAACCCACAGACCACATACACCAAGACTGAGCCCTAAGGTAACTGTGGACTTCGGATGATAAATATGTGTCAGTGTAGGCTCACCAATTGCAACAAATGCACCCTTCTGGTGGGGATTGTTGATGGTGGGAGAGGTGGTATGTGTACATGAAGACAGATGGTCATGGGAAACCTCAGTACCTTCCACTCAATTTTGCTATGAACCTAAAACTGGTCAAAAAAATAAAGTCTATTTAAAAGGAAAAAAAGGAGTCTGGAAGCTATCATGAGGATTTATGACTCAGTGCCTGAGTGGTGGTTATGGAAACCAGAGCGTTTCTGCACTGCCTGAATATGGTGTTCTAATCAGTAGACTGCGTTTGCACGAAGATCAATCAACCTGTTAATGAAGACACATACTATTGTGGCAGGAGGAAATTCAGGTACACAAGATTATTATGAGGTACATGTGAAAGGTATAGGGTGAGAATTTGAACCAACTTAACCCGGTTTACTATTCCATGAGTGTCAGATCATTTTGGACTTCATCAGAACTCCCCAAGCCTTAGAGGCGGGTGTCAGCTCTGTGTTTCCAACCTACCATCTTTCTACTAGGCAGTTGTAGCAATGACACATTTCAGGCCCTAATATTCTAAGCAAACAAATATTCGCTAGCAAGCAACCGCAAAACAATCACACTGCCTGTGTATGCTTGGAATATTTCCAGTCTCAACACTTGACATAATGACCAGCACTTTCATGAAAGGCTGTCCCCGAGATGAAGACATGTGTTCTGATAGAAGGAGGGTCAGGCCCTTTAGTTAGATCAGATGACAGGATTGTCCACTGCTGGGAGAGGCATGGGCCTTACCAGCTGTCCCCCTGGTATGAATTACTGGCCTGGAAGATGATAAATAAGAAAATTTCTGGTGTTGATTTTGACAAGAAGACTTTTGAATGCCACCTGGCCAGTTCTTAGGGTGTTAACTCTATTAGGCCACTGCACGTGTATATTAATTCCTAGGGATTAAATTAGAATTAAGTTGTTCATACAAGAGTTCCCGGTGTTTACATACTGTGGCATTGTAAAACATTGTGACGATAAAACCAAAACAATCATCGAGAAAAGGATTTTAAGAAAGCTCCAATATCAGGATGAAACTACTTCTGCTTTGTGTTGTACTAGTAACAATTGTACATGTTTCCAGTTATTGTGCCGGAGAGAGTCAGCGTATATGGGGCTTTGTAACATTTAAACAAAAACAGTCTTTAAAGCGTCATGGCTTCTTTCTGTGATTCCCCATGAACAAAAGGTTTTCCATTAACAAAACCTTGATGTGAGGCTTTATTTGATGGATTTATTTTTTTGTAACGAGAAGAGCCATGAGTACTATGGATGAGCAGAAAAATATCCCAGAGACAGGTTGTCATAGAAACTGTGCCAGGAGAGCAGCTACACAGGATAGAATGTACCTTCCGAAGCTGAGAGAAGGAAGTGATCTCGAAGCTACTCTTTCCTTTTTTTTTTAATTTATCTTTTTTTTTTTTAAGATTTCATTTATTTTTTTTTAGAGAGGGAAGGGAGGGAGAAAGAGAGAGAGAGAGAAACATCAATGTGCGATTGCTGGGGGCCGTGGCCTGCAACCCAGGCATGTGCCCTGACTGGGAATCGAACCTGCAATGCTTTGGTTCGCAGCCTGAGCTCAATCCACTGAGCTACGCCAGCCAGGGAAGCTACTCTTTTCATCAGTTCTAGGGAGTGAAGCTTCCATGAATCTCCTCACGGAAATTTTTGTCAGGGACAGCCAGAGTAGATGGGATACTAGGAGACTGTGAGGCTGGTGATACAAGCCTCACAGGACTTTTTAAAGGAGATTAAAATATATAAACTATATAAAACACCTATATACACGTTTCATAAAAATATTAATAATAACAATAATCTTTATGATCTCATGCAATCCTCACTAGAACCCTCTAAGGAAGATAGTCATTATTCAAATTTTCCAGATGAGAAAATAAGGTGCAGAGAGATTGAATTGTTCAAGGTCACATGGCAGAGCTGAGACTCAAACACAAGGATCTGTGACTCTAGGGCCCTTGTCCTTAACTTCTTGGCTGGACTAAATGAGCAGGCAATCAATAACTGGTAATAATTATGAAAGTGGTTCTTTGGTGGTGAAATAGTAGTAGGAGTTTCAATTACCATGCAAGACATAACAAATGTCATAACATTTGTTGATTTTGTTTTTTCCTAACGTTTATTTTTCTTAAACCAGACAGAGGTGTTATCCTACAGGACAACAATCAACTACTTTGTTTCATTCTTCCTTCCTGACTCCCCAGGGCAGAGCTCCAGGTTGTCCCAACCAACCAGTGTCCTCCTACAGAGCTCTAAGAAAACCAGGGATCTCTCCTCCCTGCACCCTCCTTTCCCCACCCCCATTTCCTGAAGGAGAAGCTCTTGGCTGGAGTTTCCTTACCACACTTTCCCTAAAGTTTCAGGATCTTATGGACTGAATTGTATACTTCCCCTCCAATTTATATGTTGAAGTCTGTTAAAGAGAATACTATTCATAACACTTATTAAAGAACAGTGAGGCAGACTATTCAGGGGGATTATCACAATAGGTATAGGGGCCACCACAATGGGGTTTTGTAGTAGGGGAGAGAGATTGCCTCAACTCCAAATACAAGGAAAAATGGGAATTTGTAGCCAAAAAGTAGGGAGGGGGGGTGTCAGTGGATGGAAATTACTAAAAGGAAACATTATGGGTAAGGGAGGATTCTGCCTACATGGACCTAACAGGATTTTTGCTAAAGGCAGACCAGGTTGAACATTTCACTTGGGTGAGGATGGGTGATTCTGGTTAAACTGACTTAACAAGATTCTTGCCAGAGAGGAATTCTACAAGGCAGAGCATGACAGCCCAGCCAAGATCAGGCCTAGTCAAAAAGCAGACTCAGCCTGACCAAAACTGGATCAAGGAGAGATCTTTGTCGAGTCCTAACCTCCCAGTGCTTAGAAATGTGACTGTGCTGGAGACAGGGCCTCTGAAGGGGTGACTGAGGTGAAATGAGGTCATATGGATGGACTCTGATTCAATACGATGGGTGTTCTTCCTCATCAGAAAGGAGGTGAAGACACGGAGGGACGACCACGAGAGGACACCCGAGGAAGGCAGCCATCTACCAGCAAAGGAGGGAGGACTTTAGAAGATACCAGCCCTGACGACGCCTTCATCTTAAACTTCTAGACTCAAGAAGTAAGAGGAAATAAATTCCTGTTGGTCTAGCCATCTAGTCCGTGGTACTTTGTTATGGCAGCTCTAGCGAACAGATATACTCTCGAGTGGCCCGAGCATCAAAGTTTATTCAGACCCATGCCACCATTTCCTCCTGGCCTCTCCCCTCGACATTCTGTGGCCGTGACTGTCTCACGGTGGTTAACAGCAGTGCGGAACGTGAACGCACTACGTCAAATGGCCCATGTCCACCTTGGAAATGGCTCCAGGGAGGCTGCGTCCAGGAAAATTAATCAAAGTACATGCTTTCCTTTTGTTCTTGTGCCTGGCTCCCACTCGTCCAGGCTTTCCCAGGGACTGGGGCCTTCCTCAGCACTAACACAACACTCTGGTTATATCTAGATGCCGCACTGCCATTATTTTTTTATATGTCTGTTTACCACTCCTGCCCCACCCCTAGTTAATCTCTGGCTACTGAGATTATGCCGTGAATTATTCATTCTGTATTCCCAGCACCCACTACAATCCCTGGTTCAAAGAAGGCACTAATTCATGTATGGACTTCTTGAATGGGTATATATTTTTTAAATCTTTTCTTCCTTTACCTCCGATGAGGGGGGTTTTGTAACACAGACGTAAGTGAAAGAAATCTTAAGTACATTGAACTTGATGCTATGAGCAATGGTTAATGTTATAAGGGAAAGGGTTTACTTTTATTTTCAATGCTCCAATCAGAAGACTCTGAAATGCTTAAGCCTCTTCTTAGAAGCAAGAATGTAAGTATAACAGCATTTGAGTCGTGTAGGAGAAATGGTCATCGTGAACTTTCAAGGAATCTTACTGCCTTCTCCACTCCCAAGATGGAGTCGGCACCCCAGGGAGGGAACTAGTCGTTGGGGGAAGGGGGAGAGAAAGGAGCCTGCAGAGAAAGGGGATTCTCAGGCTCTCACTCAAGGCAGACTTTGTGAGGGCTGTCAGAGAACTCATCAGAAAATGAATATTCACCTCTCACACTCTCTGGACTCCTTGTGGGTCTGGACTAGTTACTAGAAGAATTGTTTCTTTTTAGTAACGAACTGTACCTCATTCTCCTCGGACGTTTGGGCAGAGGAGAGGGGAGATATATCTCGATCATCACGAACTGTATCCAGCGGCTCGTGCTGGTCCAAGGAAACACTGCGCCACTCATTCGCTCCTCGGTCCAGACAATGGGAGGTGCCTGATCTATCATGGGTTCTAGTTGGGAGCAAAAGACGGTCTTTGAGAATACAGTCTTTCACCCCGCTGTTCCAGAGACACAATCCAAGGAAGGCCAATGTCTGCTGAAAGTTTCAGTAAAAAGCTGGGTCATGAGTATCCGTTATTTTTAGACGACAATAGCTGATGGACAAAGCAGGACGTGTAACGAACAACACAAGCTTTTGCACTACTTGGAATGCAGTCCGCCCTCAGGAGTTTACTGTTGGTGAGACCTTGGCCAACACCCCGCAGATCTGTGTCGGGAGCACCAAAGAAGCAGAGTCAGTCATTTGTGAAGAAGCAGAACGGTCCTTCATTAGACTTTGTGTAATATTAAAAAATGAGCACAAGTGAAGGTCAAACCTATCCTCCAGGTTCCTAATTATAATTCAGAGAGCCAGGAGGGAAAGAAAATGGAGAAAAAGCAAAAAAATAAAAAGGGCTGCCTGGAGTGAGGGAACAGTAAACAGAGACAGAAGATATTTCTGTCTTTGATGTCAAACATAGGCATGGTAACTTTTTTTCTCCTAAAGGCATTTAATTTTGTGGGATTGAATTCTTCTTTCTGATGCCTAGGAAAATCAACTGTTTGATCTCCTCTGGGTAGTTTGAAGGCTGTTTGTTTGTGGCTTGGGAAGTTAATGCCACAAAAAGCACTAAAATCCTACAACATGCCAAGTTCGAATGATTCACAGCAGTCACAATGCAGGTCAGATGGTGCATTTTTGGTGTTAAAAAAAATAAAAGAGTTACTTAAAAGTGTATATCTAGAAAACACAAGACATCTGTACTATTTATCATCCGGTGAAAGCTAAATAGCATTGGGGACATGATTATTTTAACTTATAGTCTGAAAAAACAAAAACAATTATTTCTTAATACTAGATTTTTTTTTTTTTGCTAATTGAAACGGTTTTGAAAATTGGCACGAAGGAGTGAAAAGGGCCTTTTATGTGATTTATAAGGAAGATCTGTTGAAGAAAATTAGCTCCTACAGGAATAGGGCTGATAATGTGACATATACTCACTTTGATCTAAATTTAACATCTTCCCACATTTTCAATGTTCCAGTGCCCTTCTAGTTACTATAGTAATCATCCCTAGCAAATCAACATTTAATTCTTAGGTAACAGAGTACAATCGTGGATTTCAGGGTGGGCGTAGGTAAAAATTCTATTTATTAAATATTATCTGCTTGAGAAGCACCCCCCAGCATATTTTAGGATCGCTACATCTGATGAGGAGATTGAAATGCCTCCAAATACAAATTATACAAGGAGAATCAATAAGCATGTTTAGGCCCTAATTCTGAGTGTAAGAACTTTGACATGATGTCATAGCATTGCTGGGGAAACAAAAAATGAGGGTTCTAAAATAAGTCCTTTTCCTCTGGGTCTGACCTAGAAAGTCACTCTTGATGTTTGATGAAGCTGTGGACAAAAATATGCCCTAAATAGTTGGAGCATCTGTTCTGTCCAGTGTTGTATCATAGTCAATGTTTATTCTTCTTCTAAAATGGACAAATCCATGATGTGGGAGTTTTCTCTCACGGAAGCAACTTGCATTGGAAACTTTCAGATAAACGCAGACGAATTTCCCAACCGTTGAAAGAACAAACAGTACTTCATTATATTACTCTTCATACTTAAAAAAAATGTTTTTCTGGAGACATATTTCAGCTCTCCAGTAAAAACGGTGTCCAAAGATTCATACCCAAGTACCTCGGAGATACTGTTATTTATGTTTCTAGGTGTTGGCCCTATAGTGCTATCTTCCTGTGTTCAAGACAGCCATGAGTCCATTGAAATGCTGGGCTGTGAAACAAGAACCCACACGTTTAAACCCTGCTTTTCTATCGCTACACAGTAAGCAAAAGCAAACACAAACAAACAAAACAATGTAATGAAACAGACCAAAAATACACCAGAAACGCAGGGAGTGACAAAAGGAGAGGGGGAATACTAAGAAATTATAGTGTTGGAGCATGTTGAGAAACCTCAAGTTCACAGCAAACTCTTCCTAAGTGACCAGCCCTCATGACAGCTACATTAAGGTTGCCATTATTGATCTCTCCATTCTACAGATGAGGAATTAAGGCTGATAGCTTTAAAGTGACTTGCCTAGGGGGTCCCAGTTAAGCGAGTAAGTGGTGGGTCCTGTGTATATTTAAAAACAACTACAAAAACAACAGAAAGTTCAAGCAATCAAGAAGATATATAACGGGTAGTTGGTCTCACAAGTGCCAAAATACAATCTAGGGGACCCATGGGGCTTGCACTATGGTCTAATCCAATGTGTTAGCAAGTCATGTGGCCAGAACAGGTACGCAAAGCACCCCTTGAAAGGAGACAGCCAGCAATAAGGAAGTAGATTTGACTTTCATAAAGCTTTTTTGTTCCATGTGGGGGGAATTTTATGTGCCCTTCAATTAAAATATTTACACTTATCTATATATCTACATCCACAAATTGGAAAGCAGGGTAGATGGAAGTTTTGATAACACCTGACATGCGAGAATATGGTAATGTTAGACTTCATGTTTTTTCCATTTACAAAGTAGCCCCATGAACCAGAGATGGATGACAGATTTATTACTGCTCCTGGCAACTCAGACTGGGTGTCAGACAGTCATATTTCATTACAGTCCAGGGCAATTTTAGCAGTTCATCCTGCAAGTCCAAGCATATATTATTGATTATTTTTCCATATGAATCAATCACAGATGAAATGGAAGATAGAGTGGCCTCTTGTAGAATGAGTTGCATAAAATTTAATGGCCTTACCAAACTTCTAAATTTAGTAGAAAAGAACAGTAACTGCAGTGTGCCGCAAGAGGGCACACTGGTACTTTTAAATATCGATGACTTTGCCAGCGAAGAGAGCACAGTTAAAGACAGGATGGGAATTTCAGTTACAACCCAGTTGCTTTTCCGCAGTCACTAAATATCAAATCCAGAGGACTCATTTTCAGTAGCTTTTGCTGGATTTGAAAAGAGTAATACAATTTTTATTTTAGGCACATTGCTTTTTATATTCATAGAAAGATTTTTTTCCTAAAAATTAATTTTCCAGAGCTAATATTCTATTAGATATCAGATATATTGTTATCAGCAATATTGGAAGTTAAAAATTGGTGAAATCAGTGTTCTCATTAGCAGCTGGGAAAAGATTCAGTGGAGGGAATTATGGCAAATTAATAGAGATTCAAATAATCTCTGTACTCCATCCGTCACACATGTAATGAGCTAATTCATTTTAAGTATATCAAAGAATGGCTTTTTTTGGGCAAGACTATCATTTTTACATTGCCTCTTTCATAACCAGTGAAATCTGAACATGGGATTGAAAAAAGAATATATATGTTGTACCCTAAAGTTACAGATTGAAAATAAAGAAAAATAGGTAAATGACAAAATCCTTACAGCATATGTGGTTTGGGTTGATACTTCCAGGATCAGAGGAAAAATTATAAATAATTTCATTGGAAATGTTCCTTTAGTCCAGGGTTTGGCAAACTTTTTCTGTAAAGGGCCAGACAGAAACTGCTTCTGGCTCTGCAGGCCATATGGTCTCTGTCTAGTTCTGGCCACTCAGTTTTGCTACTGTAGCGTGAAAGCAGCCACAGACAAGCAAAAGAATGGACCCCATTGTGTTCCAATAAAATGTTATTTACAAAAATTGATGTCAGGCTAGGTTTGGCGCCCCCACTGTAGTTGGCTGAAGCCTGCTTTAGTCTAGCTGTGGACCCTTTCATGGCAAAGGGGTAAGTGAGGAGGAGAAATAAACATTGGAGACCTGGACATAAGGGCACACAAAGAGCCTCCAACTGGAAAGCATAGGCCATAAAAAGCTTCACCTCAGGTCTCAAGAGATGCTGAGCACTGGCTTTAGACAGGAGCCAAGAGAAAAACTGTCTTAGGAAAACATTTTAGAAAATTCATGGAAACAGATGCATAGCCCACATCTAAAATAAATAAAGCCCAGAGGGTGCAGTAAATCAAAGATATCTAAGAGATGGGATGTTTGCCCTGAGTATCCATAGCCCTGGCCTTCTTAAACACCAAGAGATAAGAAAAAAATTGATCCCTGAAGGAAACTGTACCGTTCTGCAACAAACCAATTGTGGGTGACAGATTAGCCCCAAAGATATACTCTAATTTTCTGAACATAAAGAAACACCCTATCTCAAGTCCCAGCTTAAAGTACACTGAAATTTTATTTGGAAAATACATTTTACTGTTCACAGAAAGATCAGATCCATTCCCTAAGAGTGATAGAGGCATTACACTTTGATCTGTAAGAAAAGCATGTTGATTTCCTTGAAATCAATTAATTAATTGCTACGAAAAAAATCTTGGAGGAGTATATGCTATGGTGGTTTCCATGTCCCACTGTAGAAAATTATCAAGGATTAAAAAGCATCACAGTTTCCCAGGCTTCTTTTCAGATCTGTTGGGTTAGATTTTCTGGAGCCTGTGGCCCAGGCATTTTGACATCACTGCTCAGTGGATGTCGGGAGTGACCAGGTGAGAGCATCGTTCCCAGGGCTGCTGTTTGGGAGCCAGGGGGACAAAGGACAAGCCCGGGACTTGAAGTTTGGTCATGTTGGGTTCAAATTCAAGCTCTGCCTTACATAAGTCATTTGTTCTTCAGCTAGTGATGTAACATTTCCAAGTTTCAGCAACAGTACCTGTTACATGGAGCCAGCGCTCACTCCAATGGACAGACTCAGCGTCTGATGCAGCTCTGTCAGACTTGAAGTATGAATGCTTTCGGCTCTGTGAAAAAAAATGATTAAAGAAGACAATTTAGGTGCTATGGTCAAATCTGTTTGTTTGTTTGTTTATTTATTTATTTTTATCACTAGGTGGATCTTTAATAGTTTAAAAACTAGAGAGCTATAATAGAATACTAATCCTACAAAATGAAGGTCAGAAACACTGGCCAAGATAAATTTGTCTTCATAACCCAACCCTTAATTGGACTGCTCTCCTATATTTCAACCTAATCTGTTTTTAAGCCTCCCTTTGACAATCAGAGTGTCTCTCTTGTGTCTTCCAGAAGTCTATCTGTGAGATAAATTAAAGTATTATATTTTTTCCCATGGCTATCAAGAAAGTAAAGCAATTTTATAGATTACTACACTGTCAAGATTCTGCACATGTGATTGATGCATCAGATGTAATCACTGAAAATTTTCAATATAAAAAAAGGAAAATAGAAACACATACCAAAGTTAATGGGTATAAACAGCTAACAGAGCTGAGTTACAGAATGCAGTGGCATTACAGAACTGACCTTACAGAGGAAATTAAAGGTTTGTTTTGGGATGGTAGTTTTCTTGCTCAAGAAACATGAAAACTATTACCATTGAAAGTGCAGGTAATAAAGCCCTGAGTTTGGCCTTGTATTTCCACAGTCTCTAAGGGGAAGAAAGTCTGCCGAGGAACAGGATGTTAGTTGAGGGATTGTGTTGAATGAAGAAAATGAATGGATGGTTGGCCACAAAATTTTCCTCAAACCTAAGCACGCAGCGGCCCTATATCCCTGCCATCGTGGCAGCCGCTGCCACTGTGCCCTCCTCATCCACTTCCACAAAGGACTTGTGGACAATTTTTGATATAAAAAGATCTCTGGTTCCTGACATGCCAGACAGATCAGCCTTGCTATTAAAGAGGTCCTCTACACCCAGGCGGGCTAGGTGTGAGTCGAACTTATTTAATACTCAATGAAGTGGACAGGCTTCTTTCAGAGAACTGCAAAATAGGGCAGAAGTCAGGAAGCTTTTAAGAGACAAACAGAAAATATCTGATTGGCTGGGGCCACCTAGTCATCCTTGCCCGAGGGGCAAAGGCCCCTAGTTGGCTTGGCGTTTGGGGGTTGGTTGACAAGATATCCTGCATTGCTGGTCTAGAAGAACATTTAAAGGACATGAAATGATCTAAGTTTTGGTTTGCTGACATGCATTTTGGGTGAGATCAGCTCTATGTGGGGCCTAGAAAGTTATTCTCAACAGCTCTTTTCATCCCCTCTTCCCTTTCTTCATGAGGACAATGTAGCTGGATTTGCTCCGCTCACCAGTGCATTGAATTTCACTAAAAGTGAGAACATTCTTAAAGAAGAAGATATGTAAGTTCCGAGAAGCTGAGAATGCTCCAGAGAAGCTTTTCTTCTCAGATTTGCTGAGAACTCTAGGTTCAGGCTGTATCATCTCTGCTCTCGGACACCAGCGGGGGAGAAATGATAGAAGGGCGACGTCAAGGCTTCAGATGTCCCGTCATGTTCTGGCCTGTGCTGATGTTCTCTGCGACTTGGCTTAAGGCAATTTCAAACTCTCCGTGGGTAACTTGGCTCTCTCTTCCAAATTCCTGATGAAGGTGAGCTTTGTTCTGACACGCAGGTGTAGGAGGGTGTTGCTTTTCTGGGAGAAGTTCTGGTGAAAGTAAATTGGGCCTCACCAGCTGCCCCTTTATTTATTTTTTTCTCTTTTACCAGGTTTATCTGAACAAAGAAGAACATCACTTTCTCTGAATCTGCAGTGTGGAAAATCACAAGCCAAAAAAAAAAAAAGGAAAGAAAAGAAAAGAAAGAAAATTACAAGGCAACCTACCAATTGTTACTTGGCAGAAGACAGGGTACCAAGAAGGGCTGGCAACTCCTTTCCTCTGGCCAGGAATGTTCTTCTTCCTTGTAAGCAATTATTTATTGGCTCTTTGGGAAGAGGGGTTGTTCCTTCTTCCTGAACACACAAGGCTGAAACAAACTCATCAAGGAGGGAAATAATTCCACAGTGCATGTTTTTAAAGCTCTCTCCACAGTAAGGAAGTATTTGTGGAACAGGAGTGGAGTTTGGCAGTCATTTCATTATTTTGTTGAAAGAAGAAAGCCAGGAAGAAGAACATTCCGGCAAAAGGAAGGGTTGCTTTAATTTACAAGTCCACGATGGTGTCTTTAGTGGCTGTGGCTGGCAAGTCAGGAAGGCAAATCTGCATTTCAGGAGACTGTAGGTTCTGCATTTGAGTCATGTTTCTTTGTGAGTAAACCTGGGGGTTTTGTTGTATTCTAATTTAGAGTTGGGTATTAGCCAAATTAGAAATGAAGAATCCTACATCAACAGGTTTATTGCTTAATTTCACTATTAGTTATACTTATGAACTTTAAGCAGAATAAAGGAGGCAGCTGTGATATTTCAAGGAATCAAGATAGGGTAATTGGACAGCATATGAATATTAGAGTGTTTTTGAGGATTCTGTAAGTTGAAAAACACCTCTAAATGTCACAACTAAATCTAAAGTTTAACTTGTTCCCTTAAATCTATGAACATCTCACAGAATCTCTGGAAAAATAAACATTTCAAAAACAAAATAGGGCAGAATTAATTTTACCAAAAAAAAATCTTCTTCAAGCCAAACTCTATAGCAGTGCACGCTTGCTCTGCTCGCCCGAGTGTCTGTGCTGCCGGAGTGAGCACCGCACTCACTCAAGTCCATCAGAAGTGAAATTGTTAGGTAAAGCTAAAATACTCCTGTGGGGGAAAAACGAGTGGCCTGCCACTTATTTTTTATTTTCAGGTTAGCAGCCTTAAGTGCAAAAAGAGTCTCACCTCTAAGGTCAACTATGAATGCTTTTTATTTTTCTAAAATAACATTTCGAGGGATTACTTTGAAGTCCAGATAACAGCATTACTTTTGGTGGCTGAAAATGATCATTTTGTACATTTCCAGTAACTTTCGGTATCTGTGGTGGAGAAAATTCGTTCAAGCCAGGGGACAGGCTTTCGGCGCTGTTACTCACAGTGCTTGGTACAAATGGGCTGTGACACACTGCGACATCATTTAGTAGTGGTGCTTCCTTATGCAATGAAAACTTTGAAGCTTTAAAAATAGGTAGGAAGGGAAACAGGAGCAAAGTGCTAATCCAGCTAAAGTGCCACTTTATAAAGCTAGAAACTCGGCATCGACTTTGGTTTTGTTCTCTCCGCCTCTAATCTGTGACCAACTTCTCATCCTCACGTGTCTCTTTTTTTCTGTCACTGTTTGCACAGTTCTTCACTGTCTCTCCCTCTGAACTACTGCAACAGCCTTCTAAAAGTTTTCCTGCATTTCCCCCTATTTTTTGGAATTCATCCTTTTGGAACATAGACCAGATTATGTCATCCTCCTGCTGAAAAACTTTGGTTGCCGTGACTTTGATGATTCCGGTGAGGACCAGTGTCTCCAGGGTTCTCTTTGCTTTGAAGTAAGACTTTCATAACAGTGAGAATCCAGCCCTACAGAGAAGAGAGTTGCAAGATTGGACAGGTTGTAGCTTGGAATCTACCAGAAGCTGCACATCGATGGGGAAACTGGATTGCTGATGAGGACACTGAGACAGATGCCCAGCTGTATGCAGTGGGCACATGGGGAGAGTGGGAGAAATCTTGAGGTCCCATGGACATTAAGTGCCCGAGCACACTGGACAATGGATAATAACAGCAAGAACAACCCAGAGCCCACTCTCTGTCGGGTGTGGGCTGACCAAGCTATGTCCCGTCCTGTCTGGAAACTCTGTGAGGTGGAGTAGACCAGTTTTAGACCTCGGCGACACTAGTGGAGCAACACTAAGAAGGGCCTCCTCCATTCTCTACCATCCTGCTTCCCAATCTGAGTTCGTCCTCCCAACTTCTCAGGAGTGTCCCAGGGATCCATTACAAAGGGCCTGACCAGGTCTGACCCCCCAGAAATGTGTATTTTAAACAAGTTTTCCAGGTAATTTTCTGTACTTGGTTCAGCACAGTTGTGGGGAACCAGTGTATTAGAGGAGGGAAATCTCTGTTCCTCACCATGGCATTCAAGGCTGGCAACAACCAAGCTCCCTTTGGTAGTCATTCACTTTGCTGTTTTTTCTCCCTTTCCTAGTTCTTTTTTAATACAATCATATAATTGTTCTTCTTCATTTTGTTAATATGGTGAATCACCTTGATACAGTTGCATATGTTGAACCATCCTTGTGCCCTGGAAGGAACCCTGCTTGATTGTAATGTATTATGGTTTAAATGGACTGTTGTATTTGATTTGCTAGCATTTTTTGTTTTATTTTTTATTTTTCAGTTACAGTTGACTTCCAATATTATTTTGTATGGGTTTCAGGTGGACAGCATAGTGGTTAGACAATCATATACTTTACATAATGATCCCCTTGATATTTCCAGTACCCACCTGGCACTGTACAGTTATTACAGTATTATTGACTACATTCCCTATGCTGAACTCTACACTCCATGACTATCTTGTAACTACCAGTTTGTGCTTCTTAATTTTCTTCCCTAGTTCTTGATGACCCCACTCACTTCTGTACATTTACTTATAGCTTTCTGTCCCTGTCTCCTTCAGCTGAAATATCATATAGTTACATCAAGATCCAACTGATCTGTTGTGGTTTTCCCTGATCTTACCAGTAGAATGAATTGCAAAGAACTTTGTTCATCCATTGGTATTTATCATGTTAAGTTATAGTTATAAGGGCAAGAAATTCTGAATCACAAACCAGGACACATGATTTAGCAATTCATCTCAAATAATCTAAGATCTTTGTCACAGTTACAGTTGCTTGTGTTTCTTCTCTGACAAAAATATGAGTTCTTGTAGACCAGAAATTGTGCTGAAGTCACCAGAGTAACCCAAACAATCCTTCATATGATACATAGGAGGTGCCTAATAAATGTTGAATCATGGAGTATTTATGTGGACGTGTCACTACCTTTGTGAGGGCCAAGGCATTTTTAATACCACTCAGAAACTAGGAGCTCTAGACTCTTCTTAGAAGGTGAATGAAGATATTTTTTTTGTCTTTTTCTCTTTCTTTGTCATATTTCAAAGAAGACCGAGCATAAAGCATACTGAGACATCAGCAATTTGGCGCCAGAAACGTCACCTGCCAGAAGGCAAGAGGGGGACTGGAGTTGGCTACATAAGAATATATATATATTATTCCAGCTCTCATAAAATTTAGAATCTGGTAGAGGAGATAGGCCAAAATAAGATAAACACATATAATATTTCCTAAATGATAAGTGCTTTTCCTAGGAAAGGAGTCAGACAATAAGGAAATGTACAAATCAGATGACTCAAGTAGCGCTCATGAAGCAAATAAAAGCAATGATGTGTCCAAGAGGGTTTGCTTGCTGAGGGGGGTGGGATAGGATTAGAGCTTTCAGAAATGGCTCTTGTATTGGGAAGTAGGTATGAGGAAGGGGCCAGGTGGACCTAGAGCTGGCAGAAAAGCTTTCCAAGAAGAGGAAATTTCTGGCGGCACACCCTGGAGTTTTGAATGAGCTTGAGTGTTTGAGAAACAGAAAGAGACGTGGTGTGGCCAGAGTCCAGTGATAGAGTGGCCAAGTGACTTAGCTAATTGAGTGGCTGCTGCAGAGGGAGAATCCTTTGTGTGAAAGGTGACGGGTTATTTTAGACGTGATGAATCTGAGGGTCCCACGGAGCGTCCAAGTTGAAATGTTGAGTGAGAAGTGGAATATAGGCATCTGAAGCTTTGAGAGAAGCGTCTCAGTCAGAGGTATAGAGACTTTTCACCACCATGTAGGTGGCGGTTAAAATCACAAGAGTGGCTGAGATTACACAGAGTGTGCTACAAGAGTAGGCTGCGGATGGGCCCCTAGGAACAAGGATGTTTTCAGAGTGGGTGGAGATAGCATAAGCAAGACACGAGGAAAGATTCCCAGGAATTTTTTTTACAATAAAAGTGACTATGTTCATTAGATTATGGAGGCAAATTGAGGCAGAATGTGAATACTGACTGTTTGAGAAAGTTGGCAGAGAATGGAAGGAGGCAAATTACAAGGGTAGTAGAATATGTTTGAGGATGGGAAGAAAAGGGTAGAAAAGAAAGATCAAATATTTAAGAGAAAACAAAAAGGTGGGAAGATTAGAGCTTGGAAGAAAGAGTAGAGAGGTCTGGACGAGTTACCTTTAAATAGAAAGGACTCCTCATTCTCTTAGCATGAAATGAGGAAGTAAAACTGGATGTTCGCACGTTTGCATGCAAGCTGAACTGACTTGAAACTGAGGGGCTTTATGGGGGATGGTCCCAATTGTCTTATTTAATCTAATTAGATAGTAAGAAGTTGTTGGTCAAGAGCTCTGTGTGTGTGTGTGTATACATATGTGTGAGTGCGTATATCTTTTAAAAGTGTTTTAATTTTTTTTATTGAGGTGAAATTTCATGTAACATAAAATTAACTATTTTGAAGTGAACAATTCAGTGGCATTTAGTGCATTCATAGCATTGTGCAACCACCACCTGTGTCTAGTTCTGAAATATTTTCATCGCCCCAAAAGGAAACTCCATGTCCACTGGGCAGCCATGCTCCATTCTCCCCTTCCCCCCATCCTCTAGCAAACAGTAATCTGCTTTCAGTCTCTGTGGATTAACCTATTATGGGTTTTTCCTACAAATGGAATCGCATAGTATGTGACCTTTTAGATCTGGCTTCTTTTACGTAACATAGTGGTTTCAGGATCCATGCAGGTTGCTGTATGTTTCAGTGCTCCATTTCTATTTACGGCAAATAGGATTCCCTCATACATAAATGCCATGATTTGTTTATCCATTCATCCTTGGTTGGATGTTTGGGTTGTCTCCCATTTTTTAAAAATTGCAATAAACACAAAAAATTTACCATTGCTAACCTAAAAACTAAAGGGCCTTTCAAAGTGAAAAGCAACACGCCTTTATCAGTAAGAATAGTTATTTGGGAAGCTTGATTCAGACAGAGGCCCAAATAATGTGTGATTAGGAAACAAAGGGCATTTATGAGATGGAGAAGAATTATATCAACAGAAGGAAAGCATTTCTGTTGGTGCAGATGAAGCAATGCCTTTAATATTCAGTCCAGCAGTCATCAGTCAGTAGTCATCATTACCGCCTTGCTGTTATCTTTGCAAATAGTTTTTATGGACACAATGTTGCTCTAGCTTCAGTCCAAATGTTGTTTTGCCCTGTTTTAACTTTCCAAAGAGTTTGAGACGTAAGTCCTGCAAAGCAGTTTCTCTTGCATGGCAGCTTCAATTCTGTTTTAAAGAGGTTCCCTCTGTGTTATTGCTTACACTGTTTTAGCCATTTTTAAGGGTGTGATACAGTACTGTTAACTATGGGCACATTGTTGTACAACAGGTCTCTAGAGCTTTTTCATCTTGTAAAATTAAAACTCCACCCACTGAGCAACTGCTCCTCCCCCTTCCCCCAGTGACCACATTCCGTTTTCTGTTGCCTTGAGTGTGACTACTTTAGGCATCTCATGTAAGTGGAATCATGCAGTATTTGTCTTTTTGTGACTAGCTTATTACACTTAGCAGAATGTCCTCAGGTTCACCATTATTGTTGTGTATGGCAGGATTTCCTTCTTTTTTTTAAGGCTGGGTAATAGTCATTTATAGATATGATAAATATATGTATGTGTCACCAGATACATATATATATATATATATATGATATATATCAATAAGAATATTGGCATTTCATCTAATATCTATTTAAGGACTTTCATAAAAAAACAATTATGAGTTCTTTGTACCGTCACAGAATCACTACTACCGATTACCAACTGGAGAGCAGAATTAACAGCTCACCCTTGCTCTATGGAGTAATTTTCGACATTGTGACATCAAGATGTCATGATAGGGATGAAATTTGCCTGGCATGATGGCTTGGAAGCTAAAGCATAAAGGTTACTGTACCCTCAATAAATAAATAAATTTTTCTAAAAGAGAATATTGACATTTATATCAATAATATTGACACTTCTATCAATAAAAATGTGACATTTTCTTTACCCACTTATTCATCAGGGGACTTTTAGGTTGTCTCCACCTCTTGGCTGTTGTGAATACTGCTGCAGTGAACAGGAAGTATCAGGAAAGCAACCACAAATGAGGAGAGTCAGGCAGAAACCCACAGCTGGATTAAAAGATTTGCTAGGAAAACACATGATTCCAGGCCTAGGGTTTCTTTAGTGGGAGAAGAGTCTCAGCCAGTGGGTGGCTGTGGGTGGAGGACAGCTCCTCCTGCTTGCTCAGCAGGCCCTGTGCAAGGAGATTGAGTTAGTTCTGAGACATCGGAAGGGAGTCTGTGATTAAGTAACCTCCTTTCTCTGTAGAATAGGGTCAGGCAAGATCTGGCCCTGGGAGATGATCATCAGAGACCTCACTGCAAGGAGCAGGAGATGCAGGGGCTGGGGAAGCCAGCTGGGGGTCCAGCATGAGCCCTCAAGCCTCATTGTTTTCCTCTTCCGTCACTTTACTGCCTTCTACCTACCCCCTCTCCTTTCCTCTTCTCTTTTTTCTACCCTCACTCCCTCCCCACTCTCTCTGTCTTCTTCAGTGGGAATTGTTTCATTTTGGTCGTAATGGACACTATGCATAGGAAATAGGTGGGGAGTAGCTAACTCTATTTGTCTTTGCTACACTGTTGTTATCTTCCTACTCTCAGTTCCCCACTGGTATGCATCCCTTGCCCCCTGCAGATAGATTGTGCTGAGGGTCTGCAGCCTTGCAGTTTTCGAAGGCAGCACTACTGCTTCTCACTAAGGAATCTGTGGTCACTTCATCTTCTCCCAAGTAAAGGCCTAGATTATCTAGAAGGTGGGGACCCAGGCTCTCACCACCTGCTGAGCAAGTGTGAGCCTGCTTGAGGTTCTCCCTCCCCTCCCCCTCCCACTCCAGAGCCAAAGGGACAAGACAACCCACTGCACAGCCCCAGGCACATATAAAGAGGGCAAGAAGCAAGGTAGAAACTAAGCCCAATCGCTGGGGCTGGCTTCCAACTCCCAAAACTTACACCACTCCCTTAATTGTCCTGTTGACACTGAACACTTCTTGTCAGAGTAGAGATCAAAGTCTTCAATTATTTACTCCTCCTCTGTCCACTTTGAACCACCTGACAGTCTTGCTTTAGTGAGCCCGCATGAGCTGGCTCATGGCTGACAGGTTCAGTGGTAATGACTCATGACTAGCATGGCTTCAGCAGACTACTAGGGGTACAGAGACTAGCTGCACCCTCCCCAGCCAGGGACAGAAGACAGCAGGCGCACTACCTGTGCTGTGTGTCCGCCAAGCGAGTGACAGTTGCTTCCTAGGTATTAAAGCAGTCTGCTCCCCAATCAACAGGCCACTTGGGCAGTGACATGTAAACTGAGCATTTATTCATGCTTTTACACTTTCCTTTATTTTTGTTTTTGTTGTCTCTATTGGAAATAGCCATCTGCCTTTGCTTTGACCACAGGAAGGGGGGGAACAAAGTTTCGGTTTATGCCCAGACCTGCAGAGAGGATCCACGTAGCACAGACGTGGAGTTGAGTTTAGCGGCAGTAAGAAGAGCCCGGGAGAGAAGTAAGAATTCAAAAGGAGAGGTCTGGCCAGAGACCTCCCCGACCTCCTGGAGTTGTTTACAGCACAAGCCCATTTCTGTGTATTGCTTAGAGAATTTTTGTTTGATTTGGTTTGGAGTTGTAGAAATATTTACTTCTGATTATACAACAGGTGGGTAGGGGTAGAACCAGGGGGAGAGGCAAGAGGCATCTTTGACTTGGCCATCAAGTCTTTATGTTCTAGGAATTCTGAGGGGGGCTCTGGACAGAGTTTCATACAGTAATCACTGATCAGGTGTAGTTGCATGAGGTGAGTTTGGCAGCATCAGGAGGACGAACTTGGACCGCTTAGCACCACCCATGCATTACATCTGTGAAAATAGGGTTCCAAGTCCTGGACAACTGAACCGGATGTGAACTCTGGAAGCACAAGTCATCTGAAACTGTCTGTGTGAGAAACGTCTGTGTTGTTCTTTGTCTTCTAGCGGCTCACATTCATTAATCCTCCTGCCAAAGGCCAACTATTCTTTAGGACCAGCCTAGGATAACGCCTCTTGGCCAGCTCTGGAGGAGGAGTGGGCTGCCCATCACACACAAAAGTCCAGAGAAACTCAGACGGGAGGAACAAGGAGGTCTTCATTCCCAAGCAGTTCAAGTCCTACTCTTTTCTGGACTCAAGGCCCAGCTATACTGAAGGCCATGCTGGATATATGACAGCACTGACAATAAGCCTGTTGTAACCATTTGATCTCTGATACCTGGGAAGCAGGCTGGCCCATGATGAATGAGGATGACCTTTAGAGTCTTACAGGGAATTAAAAACGATGTCTACATCCCAGGAAAGGCTCAGAAAGGTTATCTCCCAGCACTTCTTAAAAAGCGATCACTGAACCGGAGAAAATCTCCATGAGACTTTTGGACAGCTACCGTGCTGCCCCACGGTAGTTAAACAACACCCCGGTCTCCAAAGTGAGGAAAGTGTCTCTCTCTGAAAGCAGAAGTCGGAGCACTCCTGGAGAACACCTTTCTCAGTGCTTTGTACCCTATCTTCTTTGAGTTTTTTTAACATTTCTTTTTCATTTATACCTATTTTTTTCCAAACTCTAAGATTGCCAGACGGGTGCTTGGAACCGCATAAAATGTTTTTACCATAAAAGTGGAAACCTGGATTTCCTAGGGCACAACGGTTAAGAGGGATATCATCAAAGATGTTTGTCTTAAGAGTAGCAGGTTCTAAGAGCCCTCATTAGGGCGATGGCTCAGTTTTGGATCTAATGTTCGAACCACATAAACGTTTTTTCTTGCGTGTTAGGAAGGCATTCTTGTGTTAGCTTCTTGAGGTCTGCCGTAATGAAATACCACCCACTGGGAGGCATAAGGCAACAGAAGTTTATTCTCTCACACTTCTGGGGGTCGGCAGTCTAAAACTCAGGGGTCAGCAGGGTGGGGTCCTTCTGGAAGCTCTCAGGGGGCACCTGTTCCATGTCCCTCTCTTCTGTCTCTGGTGGTGGCTGGCAATCAGCTTGCAAGCCAGTAGGCACGTCACTTTGATTATTGCTTTTATCTTTACATGGTGTCTTCCCCTTATGTGTGTCTGTGTGTCTTTTGATCTCTCCTTACCAGGACACAAGTCATCAGATCAAGTGCCCACCCTAATTCAATACGACCTCATCTTAACTTGAGTATATATGCAGAGACCCTATTTTCATTAGGTTATATTTACAGGTATTGGAATTATATTTACACATATGGGAATTATGACTTCATCATATCTTTTTAGGAGATGCAATTCAACCCACAACAATGCCCAACAAAAATTCCAAAGCCAAACGCATGACCTTTTCCCTGAAACTATACCTTAAGCTTTCCAAGCATTCATTTGGTCAACAAATATCGAACACCTGCTGGACATAACCTGGCTCTGTGAGAGCTGCAATCAACACAGACCATGAAAATCATCTGTGTAGGTCTGAAAGTAGCCTATATTTCACCACAACCCTGAAGTCCAAGCCATCGTTATGTCTTGTTAAATTTGTTTCCTGGATATTTTTCCAACCTCACCTGCATTTTGAGCCCAAACTCCCACATTCTTTCACTTCTACCATTGTAATTGACTTTTAGTTGCAAATCACGTTCTCCTGCTGCCCAAAAGGTTTCTACATTGCAGCTAGATTCCCTGGTACCTCCCCCAACACACACACACACACACACACACACACACACACACACTCTCACACACACGGGCGTGCACACACACACACCCCACTTCAGGACTTCTCAGTACTCTTAGAATGAAGCCCCTCCACTCCTAATCATGGCCCGTGATGAAGCTTTGGATGTGGGGCTCTCCCTCCCTGCCTGTCCGGCTTCAACTCACACCATGCCCTACTCCTCCCTCATCTAGGTCCAGCCACACCGGTCTTCTTTTAGTCTCTCAAACTTTAAAATGCATGCACATTGCTTTGGAATATTGTTAAAATGCAGATTTCACTTAAGGAGATCTGGGTTGGGGCCTGAGACTTTGCATTTCTAACCAGCACCCAGGTGATGCCAGTTCTGCTGGTGCAGGCCTCTGATTTGAATCCTAAGGTTTGTCAGTCCCATGCTCTCTTGCATATGATCGCACATGCTGTTCCTGCTTTTCCTTAATACTCTTTCCTCCTCTCTTCATTTGAACCCATTGTTCTGATCCCAATTTATTATCACTGCTCAGGAAATTCTTCTTCAATCTCCCCAACTAAGCCCAATCTTTTCAACCCCACTAAGAAGTCTCATGGAACCCCAGTCAAATTCAGTGTTTTCTTGGGACATTTTTTGATCAAATATTTATATCTCCCACTGGACTCTAGACTCCACGAAGGAGGGTCTGTGTCTGGTTACCATTATATCCTCACAGTCCAACACAGTGTGGGGCTCTCAGGATAGACACTCAGTAAATATTTGTTGAAAGACTGAATGAGTGGTACCCAAGTCCCTAACAGTTTTACCTGTCGCTAGCAGAGTAAAAAAGTGACAATCATGTTGCCCTGATGGATTTAGAACCTCAGAAGAAAATTGCTTTGTCTTTCATTTATTGTCACAGGGATTGTGCTGCTTCGACTCTGGATTGCTTCTGATAATGTCCACAACATTTGCACACACACTGAGTTTGTTTCTTCTTTGGCTGTTCAACTCGAATGGTGACTTGGGGTTAATAAACTGGTGTCTTTGCAAGCAACAGCAATTCCCTCCGATTACTTCAAATAACAGGGGCTGACTATAAGGATATATGTGAAAATAAGGAAGATGGGGTCCTCAGCTGGATAGGCAGTCCTTTCAAACAACAGAGCACTATAGTTTTGTCTGGGGCTAAACACAGCTGTCTCACATTAGCCCTCATCACTGTGCTAACGGGGTGAGTTTATTGCTCCCTCCTGCGTGGCCTCACCACCAAGACAGCTCAGTTAATCTTCCTGTCTCCGAACGGTCTGGAGTGTCTTTCAGTTTCTGTTCTGCCACCGCTCGGTTTCCTCCCATTTACACCTGTTAGCGCACAGTGGCTACCATTTCCTGGTCCTTACAGCATCACTTGAATCTGCCTTCATAGCTTGTACCCCCGGGTATCAGCTGCTTATATTCTCTGTATACTCTGCATCCCATTCCACCCAGAGGGGATTTGCTTGCTTTATTTAATCACTATATTTTTTCCTGCTTCTCATGCCACAACAAGCCTAAGCCACTGACAGGCCCCTGCCAGGTTTGCTGCCAGTGAGCTGGTGCTCACACTGGTGCATGCGTGTCAGAGCGGGGCAGCATGCTCACAGGCAGCGGTGTGCTACAAGCCGCCTGCTCGTCCCCAAGAGCTGGTTGTAAAGTATTTGCAATTTCGTGAGTCCTGTTGTTAAACAGTCAATAGCTTGAAGTCAGGCAAGAGAACAGTATTTACACCTCAGACACCGGAAAGGCTACAGATCATCCCTCATTCGTCCCCCAAAGAGGCAACTTGACAACATACATCTAAATGGATTAAAGAACAAGGCTCACTCCCAGGAAGCATTCAGAGCTGTTTCTCCTGGTTGTGTAGTTGCCATTCTGAGGTTGCCCTGATGGGGGTGTAACTGGCAAATGCCTTGTGTGGCTTTACCTGGTCACTCCCAGAACTTGCAAAGTTGACACAAGTTCCTCTCATCATTTCTACCTCCTCAATTTCTGCTATATTTATATTTCTGGTTGAGTTTTCCAGGAAACAACCAAATATCCATTTTATATATGAATAGGGTTATATGGTTGGAGTTCAAGGACTTTTTTTATTAGATGAGTAGATGGGGGGAGTGCCAGGTCTTTCTCTCTGTGTCTTCTCCCCCTTCCTTCCCCCCCTTTCCCTTTGGTTACAGTCCTTTTCATCCAACCTATAACCTTGCAGAAAGGCGTATGAAGAGGTTGGCAAATACAGGGTTAAAAGCAGTGGTGTTTGGGTCGCCTTCCTTCCTTCAGAGTGGAGTGGAATCCTAGACAAAGCCACTTGTCTCTTCGGGCTGTAACTCTCCACAAAACAGAGAGCTTCAAAAATCTGATCTTGCTAAGAAGATGTGCTGTTATCTGGTCTCCTTCCACTGGGAGAAACAGGCATTTTATGGAAAACTTTCCATTGTTTTTAAAGGAGAGAGAATCGAATCTTCATTGGACAGCAGTGAAAATATGGACCTACGAGAAGGAAAAATAACAGAGAATAATTCTGAAGTTGAAGCAGACGCACCGAAACTCTCACTGGGGCTTTGTCCCTGTGAGCCTTGCTATTGTAAAATCTCCCGGGAAATTCAGGCACCTCAAGAAGCCCCCTGAGAATTCTTTGTAATCCGGTTCATCAATTTGCATCCCTGCCCTTCTCTGGTGTTCTGTTGGGTAAGTATGCAGAGGACTGATGAGTAGACCAGGGAAAGAGGGCGGAAACATTAGCTACACCACGCACAAGACTGACCCAGGCACGTGCTCCTCTGCGCCCTGGAGTTCCAGAGGTGAGGAGGGATTCCGCTCCAATCTCCTCTTACACTCATGAGGAAAGGGAGGCCCAGAGCATTTAAATGACGTGTCCATTATCACATAACCAGGTATTGAGTTGGGATTAGAAAACCAGCCATTGTATTGTGGCTATATTGACCCATGCTGTTATGAACATATACTTACCCACCTCTGCCTCATGCACCATGCACTGTGCCCGGCACTGGTAATCAAGAGCTGAATAACACAGAGGCGGTCCTGGCCTCACGGAGCTTACTTACTCAAAGCAATCTGGTGAAAAATGGTTCCCTGGGAGGGAGTGTGGAATTAGTAGGATGACAATCAAATTAAACTATTCCTTGGCATAGTCTTACTTACCAATCCAGTGTTAAAGCCAATAGTTTTCTCTAGGATATATTCTGGTACCCAGAAAAGTCTGAGGGAGAAAATTTGTTCTTTCCCCCTGCTTTTATTAAAGAAGCTAGAGATCAACTTCCCAGGCTTCGTTTCTGTTATTTTGCTGCAAGCTTTGCTCTTGTTCTCACAGAAACCTGAAAGCTGGCTAGTCCATCTCTATTCTTTAAGCTAAGGTTGATAGCCCTATAAAAGGTTTATCAATCTGATTTTGTTGTCAGGGAGAGTCATTTACTCTGCTTCTTTTTGGTTTAAACTTTTTATCCAAGTAGAACAGATCATTAACATGAGAGAAATTGAAAGACAGATAAGTTGATATACAAATGAGGACAATTCTGGTGTGTCGGAATTAGTGTTTAGAAGGTTCCAGTAGAATACCAAGCCAAGATATAATTAGACTTTCTGTATAAATACGTGAGCAGCAACATCAGATGGGAATGTTTTAGGGTAAGCCATGTGGGATTGCCTATATTCAACTCCTTTCGACCTACAAAAATGGCAATTTCCTATAAATTCAACCAAACATAGTCTATTGCATGCATCAAAATCAGTTTAATTTAATGTACATTCGTTTTGAGCAAATGTCCTATTAAGAGGTTTAGGCAGTTTCACCTTTGCATGACTCAGTTTCTTTATTTGAAAAGGGCCAATAATAATAGATTCATTCATTCATAAAATCAATTTCTCTAGTCTGGCATGTGTCGGCTTACTACTCAGGTCTTCCGAAGGCAGATACCCAAGGTGTCACTCCCTCAGATCGGCTGGCTCACATCTTTACTGTTCCTTGGATTACTTAGGCCTTTCTTGCTAGACCTTTTAGTCAAAGGCCGAAATCACTCTGTTAAAAGCCATCTGCAACTCAACTCAATGGCTCTGGCACATTTAGATTGTATTGGTTATCCTTAAGCTCCACCTTACTAGATCAGTAGTTCACACTTAGAATCACTCAGCGGGCGAGCTTTTAAAATGTCCTGATGCCTGGAGTCCACCTTAAAGCTCCTGAATCCACTGGTTGTGTGGGTGCCAAGGCTTCACTGTTTTTTTCAAAGCTCCTTAGTGATTTTTTCAAAGCTCCAAAGGTGATTCTAATAGTCAGCTCAGGTTGAGAACCAAAGTGCCCTAAGAAATCTCCCCATATTTACCCATCTTGGTTAGTGCTTCTCTTTCCCCACAAGGTTTCAGCATCCTGAGTACTTATCCCAGGTCATACTTATAATTTTTGTCAAGTTTTTTTGCATGCAGCCCTTTCCATCTCATTCCCTGAGATGGAATGAGTCTGTCTACATCAGTATGTCAGCGAGGAAAAGGTTCTTTCCACTGGGAAGCCGGGGTGAGGGGTGAGGGGTGAGAGGTGAGGAGTGAGAGGTGAGGGGGAGCGGTGCTCAGAACAAGGCTGCTGACGTTGGAGGCTCCAGGGTACATGGGTAGGGAGGGCTGATGGTATTTTCCTGTTCCCAGTGGGAATGCCAACAAACTTGAATGTGGCAGTGAGAACTGCCCAGGAGATACTCAAGCTAAGCCTTTAAGGCCTCCCAAAATATGCCTAGTGGGACCCCTGTGCCATGTCATCTGTCTTGTGCCTTCTCTGCCTCTCTCATCTGGTCCTCCGGGTGAAACCTGCAGTTCTAGACCCAAGGTCTGATACCATTATCGGTGTTTTTGTTGGCCCAGTTCCCTCCTCATCACCTTGGCAGCTGGAATTCTACCCAAATTCTGCCTGTTCCTGAGTCCGCCCCCAGCCAGACTTGTGTACTGTTTGGAACTTTTATAACATCTGGCAACAGGCAGAGTAGAAAGGGCAATGGCTTGGAGACCAGACCGGCCTCTAATTCCGCACAAACCGAAAGTGTCTGAGCATCTACACTCACGGTAAGTATTTGTCAAATGACTGAATGATGGAATGAGTGAGTTGCCTTGTGTAAGAAAGTTTTCTGAACCTCCATTTCTTTTTCTCTCTCTTTTAGGAAGGCTATGAAAAAGTTTTTCTTTCAGTTACAGTTTACATTGAATATTATTTTGTATTAGTTTCAGGTGTACAGCATAATGGTTAGACAGATATCAATTTCTTTATCTGTATAATAGGGACATTATAAGGAGCTTTTTTCCCCTCCTGGAAGTGTGGTCTTCGGAATGCCGGTATCTAATTGCACTGGAACTCTTGTTTAAATGCTGGGTCCTGCCTTCCCATCTGAATCAAAACTGCTGGAGAATCTATGTTTAACATATGTCCCAGGTAACTATTATGCTCAAAGAATTGGAAAACCACTGAATTGGTGCTTATCTGTTCAATTAAAGTGACATGATGCATTTACAAAAGTAAAACCTTGGTATTCATAGAGATGGGGAGTTCTGTTTGTTAAAGGGAGATGGAAGAAATCTCTTGGTTAGAAAAGCATAAGATAGTGGAAAAAACTTGAAATACTCCAGGAACAATGAGATCATCTGCAGATGGAAAGATGTTGGGTGCAGTGATAGTGGCACACTTGGATATTATTGATTATTCTCCCCCTTCATAGTCAATAACTATGCACTGAATACCTGTGCATTAGGTAAGCTAAGCACTGGGGAGTAGGGGCGGATTCTACCACATCTGTTTCATTTGACGTGGCCATTATTATTACTCATATTTGGCAGTGTTGGTCCCGAGACCAGGTACCAGAAGGCCTAGGAAGTAACTGAATTCCGTTTCCAGGATGTTTGACTGCATTTCAACATCTTTTTCAACTGGGCTCTATTGATTCTGTATTCTACAGGAATAACTCCTGAACTTTATAAATGGGACAAGTGGAGAATAAGATTCTCTTTACAAGATTTCTTTGGTAGATGTCTCTGCTGTGATGTCTCAAATCAAAGCAGAGGCTACATGTTTTGTTATAGGTTTTAGGGCTGACAATCTTCTAAAGGTATAAAATCACCAGCTGTGACAACTTTATTTCTGCTCAAATCAGAACTCAGCTTCAGATGAAATTTCTAGTTGTCAAAGAGCAGACTTGTTATGTTTCTGATTAATTGTCACAGTCCTCTTGTTAGAAAAGCTGGTTTTTATTTCTGACCATGTTACTGAGCCACGGTGTGATCTTAAGTATGTTCAAGAGCTTTGGGATGTCTTGGTTTCACATTCTGTGAAATGGAGATAAAAATACATTGCATACATCTTTCAGAAGCACCATGAGGATTAATGAGCTAATGTTAGCAAGCACATTAAGTCATCCAGTTTTCTTTTTCATGTTCAGATTTCAGATTCATTTTCTAATACTAAAAAGACGATGTATTTTTTTAAAACAACTACTCAGGATTAATATTACAGTGAGCTGTAATACGTATTTCCCAAAAAGAACAAACATATGTCAAGAAGGATTATTAAGCTTCTATATATAAATTTTGCCTTTTACTTTAATTCCATGTTTTCTCTTTACTTTAGAAGAGAATTTTTTTATGGTGCTAGAAATGTTGATGCATATGCCAGGCCGTCTGTTTAATTTAAAAGCTACTGAAATGGGGGTGGTAAACACACAATGCAACATACAGATGATGTATTACAGAGTTGTGCAAAAAAACACCCTATTGAAATGGACTAAAACCTTACTTGTCAGTAAAAATTTGCTTTACTGAATGATGAGGGTGACATCCCTAAGCAAGTGGCAAGCCCAGAGCCCAACTCCCAGGTGAGCGTTGTTCCCTTATCTCTGGGACAGTTCAGTCCCTGCTGGAGGAAACTCACCAACCAAAATTCATGGGCTAAGGGTAAGAAAGGAGAGATCCATCATTGCCGGCCCATCCATCAAGCTGTTGCCCCACATCGTGCAGGGAGTTTGCCTGCCATGAATTTCATCAGTGGCTGTATTTCATAAGTCGAACCTGGTGATCAGACAGGGTCACCCTGAAACCCCATCTGGAGAGTAAGGCATCACGCAGCTGCCTGCCTCTCCGAGATTGATGGCTATCCTGGCATCTGCAGGTTTTAAAGATGTGGAAATCAGCTTAGAAAAAAATTAAGAACACAGCTCTGTGGTACATAAGTAGACCAAAAAACACAGGAATTGGGGGAGAGGGGCTGGAGGGAGTGGGGGAAAGGAACAGAAAAGACAGGAAAGAAAACACAGGGGGAAAAGAAAACATATATAAGCAAGATAGGGGAAGGGGATACCAGAATTAGTGAGGGTAAAAGGAAAAGAAAGTAAGCACAGATGGAAATAAGCCAGAAAGATCCTTAGTTATACTGAAAGGATAATTTGAGAGGCAAACCCTCCCCAGATGTCCCAGAATCAGTTGTAAGCGCATCTGTTTTCCCAGCAGCCTTCATTTTCAAACTGCTTATGACTCTCTTCCCCACTCAACCCTTGCCATAAGCTGGGCCAGTAGTATCCCGACCTCATACGGGAGGAAAAGGAGGCGGAGTTAGTGTGAAGCAGATACGCTTAAGCGTCAGTACGCTTTACTAGCGCAGTCTCCATCTGAGGCTCTGGAGGGGCCGATGTGGTCACGCGTTTCTGCACCTTTCACAAGAGGAACCACGGTCTTCAGATTGCTGCTGCCCCTGTCCTTTCCGGCCTCCCACTTCTCCTCCACCGTGTTTCACCTTGCGTTGGGTGACATAGGGGCGTTTCTTGCAACTGACTGAAAGAACTGATGTGAGGGTGCATTTGGATGGGGTGTGGCGGAATACATACGTTTAGAGGGTTCTCAGTCAAGCCCATGTATGGTTCGATTATTGTTAGCTCTTCTAGCATAGGAGTGGCTGCCCAGATGTGTCCCAGGGTGCTCCTCTACCCGATTCAGTCTCAATTCCGATGGTGCCTGGCTCAGCGGACAGCGAAGAAGAAAGAAGACTTAAAATGAAATGGTTTAGGAGCTAGTTTGGGGGAAATTTTTTTCAGTTATCAGATGTGAACATTTTGAGCAGACCATGAAAAGACATGGAGGAAACTTAAATGCATTTTACTACATGAAAGAAGCCGATCTGCAAAGGCTACATACTGTGTGATTCCAACTATATGACATTCTGGAAAAGGCAAAGTTATAGCGACAACAAAAAAGATCAGTGGTTGCCAGGAGTGGGGAAGAGGTGGGGCGTAAATAGCACAGAGGATTTTCAGGGCAGTGAGAATATTCTTTAAGGTGTTACAACGATGCATACCTATCATTATACATTTATCCAAACCTATAGAATGCCCAACACCAAGTGTACCACGATGTGAAGTGAGGACTGTGGGTCATCCTGATGTGTCAATTAGGTTCATGCGTGGTAAAAATGTCCCTCTCTGGTGAGTGGTGCCACAAAGGCAGAGGCTGTGCATGTGTGGGGACAGAGCACGTGTCAGAAAGCTCTGTGCCTTCCTCTCAGTGCTTATAAACTGCTCTAGGAATATCTTCAAAACCTGACAAAACCCAATAAAAATACAAACATTGCAAAAAAAAATTTTAAGCAAGAAGATTCAGTTGTTTTTGAAGCCTACTCAAAGTGGAGATTCCTTCCAGTCAGCAAAATACTTAATAATGTAGCATGTACGATTATAAGCACACCATTTTTCTTCCTTTCTTGATGGGAATCCCACAAAATAGAATTGATTGTAATTGCTGTGTTTGTAAGGCAAAAGCAATAGCAGTAATACAAACAGCAAGTACAGCTTTTGTGAAGTTGCCTTTATTTATGGATCCTAACGATCGATAAGAGAAAAACAAATGTCAATTAATCACGTTAGAAAAAACATTTTCTTTTTGATTCTTTCGGAAAAATACTACAAAACTGTCATCATCTGAAAAGATTATCAAAGAGTATGCAGCCAAATATATAGGAGGAAAGTAATTATGTCGGTATGTGAGGCAGCATAAAAATACCCTATCATTCAGAATTTTGCAATATTTGTAGTATTTATCAGCTTAAAATTTTTTTGTTATTTCATTTTACACTATGAATAAGTATTCACTTTCATTTTTAATTTTATATTAGTAATTGTGTATTTTTCCTTAAAGAGGGTCTTCAAATCACATATAATCTTTAGGTTCCACAAACTCTGGATTTGATCCTGGAGATAAAAGGTCAGATAAACAGTTTTTCAAAGGGCGCAATTGTCAATGGGCAAAACAGCCTGGGTGGCCCAGAACAGCTGAATTCTCTTCAGCCATCTGTCTCTACTTCATTCTTTCTCTGGCTTTAGGAGAAAAGTGAAAGACAGTACTAGCCTGGATATGCCTTCCAGAAAATAAACACACATTTAAACTGAAGTCACAAAATATATAAACATCAGAAGGATGTGACCCAGGGGCGAAAGACTAGTAAGTGATACATTTAGGTACAAAATTTGATTCTGAAAGATGAAACACAAATTAGTTGAATTTATTGTTTTCCATCTATTATATATGGATGAATAGGAAATACAAATGTATACTTAACAAGTAACAGAAATAGCAACAAACCCGAAATCAGAAAACCTTGATTAAAAGTCCTGTTCCACTTCCACGAAACCTGGTGTCATGACAGATTTGGTTGCTTGTCCCCATAATTCCTCCTTTTTCCTTCCTTCTAGGGCCAGTCCTCAGGTACAGCCTCGCAGCTGGAACACACTCCCCAGCCTGCCTTTAGGCTGGGTGTAGCCATGTGACAAAGTTTGGGCTAGGGGGTTGCACATATAAATGATGTGGACAATTCCATAGGATGTTCTTAACAAGAAGTTGCCTTCCAGGCCCTCCCTTCTGTCCTCTTCCCCCTGGGCTGGAATGCTGAGGTGGAATCAGTGAGCCCACATTCATCTGCTAAGGATAAAACCCAAGAGAACAACAAGACAGAAGGAGCCTGGGTCCTCAGACCATTTCACACTGTCTCCAGAAGTTTACATGAGAGAGAAAGAAATACCAGAATTAGGAGTTTGTCTGAAGACGTGTTAGCTAACACCATGGTAACAATCATTGCCATATATAAAAGTATCAAATCAACACCTTGCATACCTTAAACTTACACAATATTATATGTTAATTATATCTCAATTTTTTTAAAAGGGTGTTTTGAGCCACTGTATTTTTAAAGTCTCCTTGTCAAAGTAGCTTAATCTGTACTGTCACCAACACAGTGAAGTATGGCAAGTCACCACCTCTCAAACCTTCTGTTGCCTCGAGTGTCACATGGGGACGATAATGCCAAGCCTGGCTGTGTGTGTGACCACTCTGAGTATAAATTAAATAATGTAGATTGGAGATGAACACATTGTATAACATAAAATATTATTTACATTCAGGTATTACTGCTACTGGGGGAAGAAGATAAGAAATTTTTATTTTTTATTATTTTTTAAAATTTTGTTTTGGAATTAGCTTAAATGAGAAGAAAATTAGCTGTGTAAATACAAAATTCTTGTTTACTCTCAGCTTCCCCTGAGGTTAACATTTGACATTCCCATCACACATTTGACAAAACTGAGAACCCAGCCCTTGGTTCCTTACCATCAATCCAGGCTTCATTCAGATTTCACTAGTTTTCCTACAGTTGTCCTTTTGTCTCTCCCAGGATCCCATCTAGGAGACGACATTACATTAGTTGCCATGTCTCTTGGTGTCTCTGGTCGGTGCATTTTCTCAGTCTTTCCTTATTTTTCATGACCTTGCCAGTTTGGAGGAGTACTGGCCAGGTGTGTTAGAGAAGGTTCCTCAGTTTGGGTTTATCTGATGCTCTTCTCCTGATTAGACTAGGGGGTTGATTTGGGGAATTCTACTTTTAAAGCAAAAGGCAAGGTAGGGTTGAAAGGGATGATGGACAAAAAAGGGGAGGGAGGTGAAGGAGAGAATAAGCCCCTTACTTCAATTCGATTGCCTTATCAGCTCCGTTGTTTTAGTTAGCGGGCTTCTGCAGTAGCTCTGCAAGGTACCTTTGAGAATGGGGAGAATGTATGTAGTCAGCTTCCTCCAAGTGGGCCCAAGTTCCCCTTTTACCATCCCTTCCATTCATCCTGAAAAGATGTTTGAAAAACACAAGGTTATGAGGCCGCAACTTGAAGGCAGACAGGTCAGTGTCCAGCTGACCTGATATCTCAGTCTAGTTGGACAGAGAATAGTCTGTTTTCAGAAAAGTCTGTTTTCAGAAAACTGTTCATTGGCAGCTGCAATGACCCAGTGAATGGATCAGCAAACTCTCAGCACCTCGGGGAGAGTTTTTGGTGTTTTTCTGTTTTTGGGGAGTGAGAGAAGAAAGAAGGGCTGAGGAAGTGAGGGAGAGGAGAGGAATATTACAAAGACAAATAACAATTAATAATAGGTAAGAAAAAAGATAAAACTTTGTGATTTTAGGATTTTGAGGAAAAGACTGAATGAACAGGAAAGCTAAAATCTTCCTTTGGATGCTGAGTTATAGTCTGATTCCCCAGACATAAGGGGAAAGCGATATTTTAATGGGACAGGAAATAACTGACATGTTTCTTTTTGTGTTGGCTATTTCAGTTGAGCAAATGCTGGGCAAGAATCTTCCAGACAACATTATTTTTAATATTCAAGTAAATGTATCCACATTGCCTGAACTAGAATTACAAAACAATATATGCAATGTCATTTCTTTCCTGACTATACAAAGTCTGGATTATAAAAGATTCCCATCAGAACACACACATACACACAAACACCTTATACCAAAAAAGTCCAAATAGAGAAATTGATGGCTAGGAAGAGCCTAATTTTGATTAAATTCTAGGATTGATTTAAGAGTTCCTTCAGCAAAATGATGAAACTGAATCCATGTGTAACTCTCCATTCTTGTCTTTCTTCTAAGTCCATCCCTGGAAATCTTGTCTGGGCCCATAAAGGCAACTTCTCAAAGGATACTTGGTGTGTTTAAACGTGATCTTTGTCAACGCCCCTCTTTCTCTCTCTGTGCCTGGCTTTCTCTGGCCATCAGTCTTTTTATTGAGCACTATTTTTCCACATCTCCATTTGCTTCTCCCACCCCCACTTCCTCTTCTCAACCTCACACCCCAGTCTTCACCGCCTTTTGCTGAGTCTTTGATGCACCACAGTTTCATCCGTTCCTTTCTGTCTTCACTATCAGGGTCTGACACTAGCACTTACCCAGTCTGACACTCCACCAGCGCTTTTCTCCTGGAATAACTCATATTTTCCAATGCAGCCAGAGTGATGTTTCTGAGACATGATTCTCTTTGTATCACTTCCACAAGCTATAAGTCTTTAAGTGGCTTCAATTTTTCCCCCTTGGAAAAACATCAAAATTCTTGGAAAACACTGATAATAAATTTAGATCTGGTGTACCTTATTTCCCCAGCCAGATCTTTGGCACTTCCAGCTTGTTCTTACCATTTCTCCTCTCATCTTGCCTTTCCCCTTCTCTTTCCCATCTCTCTCCACCATTGACACTGCAGCCACTCTTTCATCCCTAGAACGTGCCTTGCTCTTGCTCTCTCCCCAAGGCCTTCACTCGACACTCTCCAAGTCCCTTCTTTCTCATCCTTTGGATCTGATGCCCTCCTTCACCCTCAGGAAAATCTCCCTGACCCTCCTCTTCTATTAGTTTAGGTTGGCTGTCTACTCTGTGTCCCCAAACCCTCAACTTCCCCTTTAGTAAACAACCCTCTTTCGTGATTGTTTGTGGGCTCGTTTGTATTTTGTAAACGAGTAAATGTCTTAACCATTTCAAAGAAGCGACTCCTCATAGACTGCATTACAGAGGAATAGAAGATTTACCCCGTTTGTAAAAAACAGAGCAAGTGGTGGAAGAATGTAATACCTGGTGTCACTTCTTAATGCAAAAAAAAACCATTTTATTTTACGATACAAATATTATTGATAAGTGTTCTATATTACACTTTAAAATAGCTACAAGCTGTGGGAAATTTTCTGTTTGATGATATGCTCAGGATTTACTTTTCCTTTCCTACCCCAAGTGAGAGCCCACAGTAGGAGGAACTGGGTGGTGTATTTGAATGTGTTATGATTCTTATGTAGACGGTTAAGCATGCCTGGGATTGCACACAGAAGATCACGGGCTGTGCTGATAACAACCTTGGTTTTGTTATGGGCCTATGTACATAGTTATATTCTTTCTTTGTTTTTAAAAAGACTTTATTTATTTATTTTTAGACAGAGGGGAACGGGGGGAGAAAGAGAGGGAGAGAAACATCAATGTGTGGTTGCTTCTCATGAGCTCCCCATCAGGGACCTGGCCCGCAACCCAGGTATGTGCCCTGACTGAGAATCAAACTTATGACCAATACACTGAGCCACACCAGCCAGGTTCATAGTTATATTCTTAAACCGATATCCAAAGAATTAACTGCAACAACTCTGTGAAGGGTTGCACGCTTTCAGAGGATGGAATATATCACAAAGCAAAAGTGGAATTGTGGATTTTAGGTAGTGACTCAAAAAGATTCAGAATCACTGATTTATTTCCTCTCTTCTAAACACTCTTGTGTGCAAGCTCTGATATGTCCCTTCATTTTTATAAATGTTGATCATGATTCAGTTTCCTTTGAAAACAGTGTGTATTTCCTTGGTTATATCTAGAGGAATAGTTTTCAGTTTTCAGTGACAGAAAACAGCTTCAAGTTTAATCCTGAAACATTTGCTTTTGTAGCGAGACACTTAGATGTGGTTCTTGGGGAGCTATTGAGCACAACTCACAAATTTCTGCCCTCTGTATCATTCACATGGAGAGAGAAAGTAGTGTCACTAGAGACGCTGTATTTTACCCCAACTGAACGCAGTGGGTTGTGGGAAACATGAAAGAATGTCTCGGTGTTTTCACTATGACTCTGACTGACTTGCTCTGTGACAGTCCGTCCTCCTGAGGAATATAAAATCATGCCTAAAATGTCCTTGCTCAGCAGAAATATATAAACAAAGAAGGGAAGTAATTTAATTTTAGCTTATATTTAACTTTGACTTAGCGTTTACCAGTTTTAGGCAGCAGCCACAAGAAGCCAGACAAATTCCCACGATGCCAGGCTACTGCCAGGGTGGTTCCCTGCAAAGCAAGCAATTGCAGTTTGCTTCTTAGAAAAGTCCCAACATGTTTCATAACAAGTATTTAAGGTCAAACAGAGGAACGTTCTCTTGCTTATGAACATGCACTCTACAGATATCCTCTGTGTACACTTCCTGTTTTGTGGCTGCCATGGAGTTTACTTCTCCCCCTGATGTCAGGAATTTCCTCATTTTGTTGGCCCAGTGACGAAACCTTGTGGTTGCTCATAGCCAGGCCTCTGCATGCCCACCACATCCCCCTCTCTTAGCCCCACTGCCAGCACCAACCCATCTTGTCTTCTTTCCTGATGCCAGAGCAGAATTGACTTTCATTACTCAGAATAAAGATGTACTTGGTACAGTCCATACAACAACTCAAAATGTGTTTCCCTTTAGGAATTCACATTGAAGAATTCCTCCAGAAAGGGCTGAAGAGGTTTCTCTTAGCCTCAGAACCAAATCATCACATAAAGTAATAGTGGTGTGGAAAGTGTATATTCAACAACTGACTCGTTGTCGCGGGATGGGGACTTGGGAAAAATTAGAACTGCCTGTACTTGTATTTATATGCTGTTCACATTCACTTAATAACAAAATGAACTGAGTTTAAGAAATGTTTCCATTTCGAAACAATCAAAATAGACTATTATTGTGGGCACCATGTAGCAATCAAGTCAAAAGTGAAAACAATCAGTTGGCTGGGCTTTGAGAGTGGCCTTCACCCCATATTTGCACGAAGTGTTGCAATTCTAGAATTCCGCCGAAGGAAAACTGTGCAAAATCAAGATAATTGGGAATCATTTTGAGTTTGACTTCTCTTTTTCATCCCTCCCAGCCCTAAAACTCAACGTATATTTAGAAAGTATATGGTGTTTAATTAGGTAGGTCATGTTTTCTAAAAAATCTTTCCTAAAGGAAGTGTCTGTTGAGCCATAATCACTGTGCCCTTTGGGAAGTGAATTAGGCGTATACGGTAAGAAAGGAAAGGCGCCTGTGGTGGCGGAACCGGAAGTGCAGGTGGTAGGAGAGAGAGGCCCCTGTGGCCACAGGAATGAGGACAGATTTCGTGAATTAAAAAGGAAAACTAAGAGAGCAGTTTCTTACCTAAGAATTATGTGATTAAGTGTTCAAACACGGACTATCATGTAACCATATAATCATATGGCTATTTTCTTTGATAACAGAGAAGTGTAATTTGAGAACTAAAAACAGGAGAACAGTGGGACACAGAAGCTAGTTATAAGAAGTGCCTTTATTCTTCAGGCAAAATCTTCCTATGGGTGCTTCATCCCATTTAATGGATAGTGGGATTAACTTTTCTCCAGTGTTTGACTTACATCTGTTATTATTCTACTTTCATACTCTAAATTTCTTGCCTTTCTAAAAATAGCTTTATAGAATAATACCTTCAAGTGTATCAAGGGAATTATGAGTCACAAGAAGATGCGACAAACTGCAAGCCCACGTTGCTGAGGGCGCAGAAAAGAAATTACATCCTAGTGTAGAAACATCTGTTCATGGGGAAAAGGAAGCAGAGAAGGGCACTGTGCTTCCAGAAAGGAAAATCAAAGTCAAAATGGCAAGCCAAACTAGAGAAGGCAAGGGTCAGAGACCGGGAAGCTAGGCCTGGGTTTCACGGGGTAATGGCCAAAGATTCAGGTCCATAGTGAGAGTCACCAAGAGAAAGATCAGCATCATTAACCAGAATTCCAGGCCAACAGAATTCAGTTGAAGTCATTAAGTACACGAAAAGCACTCGGTGTGCCAGGAACACCGCTGGGTACACAGCGACAAAGGCACAGTCAGAAAGGTAAGTCAGGGTTTATGGGTGTCCAGGGGCTTTAGTGGCCAAAGGAACAAAGCGGGCGAGATATGGGTAAGCCAGAGCAGGCAGTACTATGGATGGGTTTGTGATATCTAAGTGAGTCTTATAAATATTACCCCAAATCCTGGCTGCAAAGATGGTAAAACTGAGTTTATCCAGTAATGTTACAGAGAAGTATCCCTGATGATAGTGGGGACAGGAGACAGGAAACCGAACAATCGGTGGTTGACAATATCTGATTGTTTCTGATTGTCTTAGTCGTCTCCGGGTGGTTAAGACCTACAGCTCAGAGCTGAGATGTGGCTCTATAAAGTGCTGACTCTTCTTTAGAGGGTCCTTTAAAAATCTTCCATAGTGACCTTGGGGGAGCAGAAACATCTCAATAAATTAAAACAGGTTCTAGGTAGAGTGAAGTTGTAGAGTATCAAAGTGACAGTTGAGATTCATGCTGAATTCAGCTTATAGACGTGATGTTTTTTCTTTGTCCCAAGCAGCTCAGATTTTTAAATATCTTTGGATTGGGAAGAGAGATGCACCCTTCAATTTTCTGGGGTCACAAGCATTGTTTGTTCTATGACACAATTGTTTTACCATGCTCATATCAGAAGGTGTCTGAGTTTGACCCTTTCCTGCTAAGTGGAAGAAAAAACCATAATCAGCCCAGTTAGTAGGCAGATGTAAGAAACAACATTTTAGAAGTTTACATAGGATGATGTCCAATTTGCATCGCCACCTCGAAACTAGGGGCACATGGCTGCATCTTCTTATTTGTTCAATGAGTAACTCCAGTGCCCAGTTGCCCCATCAATAGGAAGTCTGGAACCTCCTTCTTAAGGACCCACCCAATTGTTTAACACTCCAGCCAGGTTCGTCTTACTTGCAAACGCCAGAATTTCCAAACACCATTGGAGACTGAGGACCAAGTTGGTTTACAAAACTCTCTAGGTGCCTGCTCACAGGCTTGAGCTTGTTATCCAAACAGGACTGTCGAGGCCAGATTCATCAGCTGCAGACGGTGCCTGTTCCAGCACGCCCCCTCCTCCTTCCCCTATGTCTAGTTTCTTCACAGACCCAGCTCCTCACTCAGACTGACCCTCCTCTCTGCGTAGCAGTTTGGAGGGCCACCCTGGTTGGCCCAGTCAGAGACATCCTAACTTCCAGGCTCTGTGAGCAGGGTTGGATTATTGATAACTTCTCTCCCAAAAAGAAGGCTCTGAATTCTTTTTGTAAAATGACTCACGTCCTCTCAAGTGACACCTTTGCTACCTGCTGTTTCCTTGAACCATAAAATTGTGCTTAAAAAACAATAGCTTCTTTTTCACCCTCTGGAGCCCTTCTTCACCCACCCCATGTGGACCTATTCCCCATACGTTATTTACTTAACCAAGGCAGACTTCTCAAACGCTTCCTAAAATAGAGACAATACCTTCTGGGTGCCTTCCTCTCATTTAGTTTGAACCACATCGTGTATCCTGTTACTCCCTGCACAAGCACCCTAGTGCATTCACATTTTTCATATGAAACTTTGTATTAACTAAAGAAAAAAATCCAGGTATAAAAAAATTTTGTGGCAATATGATCAGATCTAGCAATCTGGGTAAATTCTGTGAAATAATTACCTTAACTAAACATTATGTGAGAGGCTTGTGGAAGCTCATTTCTTAGAAGGGCCTGTTTGACCAAAAAAAATAATTAGGTCAATTGTCAGAACTTTGTAGATGCAGAACTGTTTTCTTACGGGGTCTCATTTATGTTCCCTCCTATTCTACACATAATTTAAAAATCTTGAAGGAGTTATACGGGGGAGACTCTAAACAGGAGTGGCCAAATCTTAGCCAATTAAAAAAAATTAGTTCTGCCGATGTGATTTCATCTCATTGACTTGAGAAAGTAATTTATCACACTTGGTATAAGGGCAGCCCTTCTAATAACTTATAAATATGTTAACTAAATGGAAACATCATCTAAATCAAATGCTTGTTCCCTTCCTCATACACTGCAAGTCTGAGCTCCTCAAACAAACATTCGATAAAGAGATGTTAGACCTGAGGCTTCTGCTGCTGGTCATTTACACAATTAGGTGTAGAATGTTTTAGAAAAATATAGACATTTGATATATTTTTTTCCTTTCTATTGAATTTATTGGTGTGACACTGGTTAACAAAATTATACAGGTTTCAGGTGCACAATTTGGCATTTGTTATTTTTAATTGATTTTTTTTTCAGCTTTGACTCAAAGCAGAGTTAATTATGGCTTAATCTGCATGTGCTTAATAGAGATCGTTACAAAAAATTTAAATTGTTACTTTTAAAATAGTAACTAATTTGCTTGGTTAAAAATATCTATAAAAATTTGTGTACTGGGAAGTCTCCTTCCCACCGCATCCTCTGTTGCCTGGTGGGTACCTCCCTCTAGTAAGGTAATCGTATTTATTTCATTAATCTGAAGATTTTTATTGTATCCTTATAGGGGACAGGGGTGCTGGGAAGAAGGTGGGGAGGGGAAGAGGGAGAGATATGGAAGTTCACTTTATTGATAGATAAACAAGTCTTACTCTCTGATCTCTTTACATAAATCACAGGCAGCATACTATACAAATTGTTCTACATCTTTTTTCATATTTATTAATATATTTTGCAGATACTTATATAACAGTTCATAGTTTCTCATTCTTTTTAAGGCTGCATAATAATTTACATATGTACTTATTTTTACTCTAATCATTTTTTGTTATTTTATTACAGCTGATCCAATTTTTCCCCCTTTGCCCTCCTCTGCCCACCCCACTGCCTGCTCCCACAGTTAATTCTCACACTCTTGTCCACATCTGTGGGTCATTCATACATGTTCTTTGACTAGTCCCTTGCCCTTCCTTCCATCATTATCCCCCTCCTCTCCTTTGGTCATCATGTTCAGTCTGTTCCATGTTTCCATGCCTGTAGTTCTGTTTTGTTCATTAATTTATTTTGTCCATTAGATTCCATAGGTGATTCCATTTGTCCATAGGTGAGATCATGTGGTACTTGTCTTTCACTGAGTAGCTTATTTCACTTAACGTAATATTCTCCAGTTCCATCCATGCCTTGTAAAAGGTAGGAGTTCCTTTTTTCTTTCTGCTTCCTAGTATTCCATTGTGTAATTGTCCCAGTTTTTTGATCCACTCGTTGGATGGGCACTTATTCTGTTTCCAGCACTTGGCTATTGTGAATAATGCTGCTATGAACATTGGGGTGCATCAGTTATTTTGAATTGGAGATTCGGGATTCTTAGGGTATATTCCCAGCAATGGAATTGCTGGGTCAACAGGCAGTTCAGTGTTTAGTTTTTGGAGGAAACTCCATACTGTTTTCCACAGTATGGGAGTTTCCATACTGTGGAATGCACCAGTCTGCATTCTCTCCAACAGTGCACTAAGGTTCCCTTTTTTCCGCATCCTCACCAGCGCTTGTTTTTTGATTAATTAATGATGGCCATGCTGACCATTGTGAGGTGATATCTCATTGTGGTTTTAATTTGCATCTCTCTGATGGCTAGTGATGCTGAGCATCTTTTCATGTGTCTCTGGACCCTTTATATGTCCTCCTTGGAAAAGTGTCTATTCAGGTCCTTTGCCTATTTTTTAAGTGGATTGTCTTCTCGGTGTTCAGTCGTATGAATTCTTTATACATTTTGGAGATCAAATTTATTGGATTGTTTCCGATTTTATGCTATTACAAAATAAGTTTCAGTGAGTAACTGTGTACATATACTGTTTTACATGTGTGTAAGCATTTCTCAGAATAAAATATTAGGACTGGAATTGCTAATACCAATATTATATTGTGAATTTGCTGTCTTATAGATGTTATCCAGTTATATTCTATTAGGGGTTGTACCAAGTTATAGCTCCACCAGCAATGCTCGAAGATGCCTATTTTTCCACAGCTCAATCAGCACTGTATATGATAAAATTTTTGACTTTTTATCCATCTGACAAGTAAAAAATCACAGTTTGAATCGGTATTCCTTACATCAGAGGGAGGTTACACAATCTTTTTCACATGTTTGAGACCCATTTGTATTTTCTTTTTGGTGAATTATCTAGTCACATCCTTCATCCACTTTTATTTCTCTTTTTCTTACTTGTTGACACACTTTCTATTTTAGAGACAATAGGTCTTTGTCTACAATAAATTTCAAATATCTTTACTGATTTGTTATTTGTCTTTTGATTTTGCTTCTCAGGTTTTTGTTTTTGATTCTCTGTTTTGTTTTCTTTGTCACACAGAAGTTTTGACTATGTGGTTGAATTTATCAGTCATAAGAGAACAAAAGCCCCTTTCTCAGGCCCTCTTTCCCAGAGCTGGCTGGACCCCATAAAGCATGACTGACCCTCACTGTTTTATTCGCCTTTATCCTCAGGACTAGAAAATTACTGGAAGCGCCCTGAAGGTACAGAGGGTCCGAGAACTTGCTAAATAGGACATACCGGACCACAACTGACCACAGGCCCCTGCAACGCCCCAAAGATAACATGGAAACAGGCTGCAGCCCAGCTGAAACATCCTGCTCCACAGCCACCTCATTATCTGATAGGAACTCAACACCCTGACCCCTCAGTGCTAGTGCTGGTGCTGGAGCTGGAGCTGCTGCACGTCTCCACACCTAGCCCTTTCCCTCCCTTGGGAAAGCGAAAATAAAACCTTTTCTCTCTGCACCTTCTCGTCTTTGTGAATTCTTTCACAGCCCACATCACTGATCACCCCATTTCTTTTAAGACTTCAGCTGCTGGAGTCACAGGAAGATATTTGTTTGTTTGTTTGCTTCTTTTCCCTAGTACCTTTATGTCTTTCTTTTTACTTCAATTTTTGATTTATTAAGAATTTTTTTCTGGTGTATATTGTGAGATTTAAGTTCCACTTAAAATTTCCCCCCTAGATGGCTACCCAATTGTTTCAATGGCATGTTTTAAATAGCTGGCTCTTTCCCGGTTGATCTGAATTGCCACCCTTAATCCTCTTACGCATTTTTGTCTATTTTTAGATATTGTATTCTGTGACTCAGTCTGTTTATCCACGGGCCAGACGTCACTGTCGTAATGGTTAAGGCTTTATAATATATTTGATCCTCTAGAAGAGCCGGTTCTCCTGCATTGCTCTTCATTGTCAGTTTTCCTGGCTGTTTTTGCCTATTTACTTTTAAAAAATAAACTTCAGTGTTACCTTGTTCTTCTTTTAAAAAGTCATTATTTATTGTACTTAAAGTGTAAAAAAACCTTATGGTAATTGACATTTATATGATGTCGAGTTTTTTCTCATACTAAAACGAAGTATGCCTTTCCTTTTGATCAATTCTTCTTTTGTGTCCTTCAGAGGGTTTTAAAATTTTCTCTTTATTTTTGTTCATTTCTTGTTAATTCCTAGGTATTTTATAATTTGGGGAGCCATCCCTTAAAGGCTGTTGTCATGTGTAAGGACAAATACAAATTAAAAGAGGCTTAGTTAAGGAAGAGATTCCCCTCCCTTTCCTTCACTTAGAGCATTTTCTTCAAAAACGTGTCATTGGAAGTACTTTTTCTCCTCTTTGAAGTGTATATAAATTGTTTTGAAAACTGGAAAAAACTTTGGTTAGCTTTTCAACCCAGGAATGCTTTTCTCAAGAATTCAGGAAACATCTCCTTCCCGTGTAAACATCCAAGGAAGACAGTGCCTTGGCTCCAGGAGTTTCAGCAGGAGGTAGGAGCCTGACTTTCGCTAATCTGGCTCCAAGTTGTAAAGCTCTCTGCTATCACAAAGACACGAGAAGTTTGCATAAATTCAAATTCTATACCTTCAATTAACTAACACAAATGGGCACCTCAATTTCCAGGTCCATTTCAGATGAACAATGTGAAATAAAAGGATGCTATCAGCCTTGGCTGGTGTAGCTCAATGGATTGAGCGTGGGCTGTGAACCAAAGCATTGCAGGTTTGATTCCCAGTCAGGGAACATGCCTGGGTTGCAGGCCACAGCCCCCAGCAAGTGCACATTGATGTTTCTCTCTCTCTCTTTCTCCCTCCCTTCCCTCTCTAAAAATAAATAAATGAATTTTTTTTTTAAAGGATGCTGTCAGGTCTTCTGTGTTTAGGACTAATTACTGTGTATCCTGAGAACATGCACGTAATGGGCGATATCTACCTGGCTACTCGGGTAGAAGATGGGTTTTCTCTCTGTCTTTGCAATCTTAATCAGATTGCCTGTGATGTGCATCACGTCCTTGTTTAATGCTTCCTCAATAATAATAGTATTTTCTTTCCCTACTACATTTGCGGAGGGGGTTTCTGGTTTGGGAGAAGATTTTGTTTTTAATTACCTTTCTCCAACACTCTTTTGGGAGTTATGCCCATTTTCCTTCTCCCCCTTCATATTCGGGCATGTTGACGGAAGCTGCAGCCACTGTCTTGGCTGACCTTGTGGGTGGAAAGAACCCTAGCGTGGCTCCAATGGAACTTGATGGTTCCTGACGACTATGGAGCCACTTGCACAAGCTCCAAGTTGCCTATCTTTAGGCTTCTTTTAGGTGAAAGAGAAATAGTTTTTTTGTTTCAGCCGTTTTTATTTTTTTTTCTGTTAAATGAGGCTAAAACTTATTCTAACTAATACACTGCCAGAAAGAATAACTTCAGATGAAATATAGCCAAGTCAGCTTTCTTATTTAAGTATCCTGGAACATTTAGCTGGTTTTTTTTTCTTACATCGGTTTAAGTCAACTGATTTAGTTATCAAGACATACATTTTGTGACCAGTTTATTTTAGTCTCTTACCATGAAGCCTTTTGTTCAAATTTACATATTTTCTGGCTTAAAAAATGACTAAGATGACCTTTTGAAATACATGTCTTTATCTTTTTCATGCAAAAAAAATTTAATTTTGATCAAATTTTGAGCATCAATCCTCCATTCATGCATATGTTGGAATGGGTCTAAAATATCCTTTAAGGAAATCGTGGGTCTCTCCTCAGCTCGCTTCTGTGCAGAAGCAGCTAGATCTCCTATTTCCACACGGGATGGAAACTCTCGTCCCCTTATGGCAAAGGATGTTCATTCAGTGCTAGCTTTGCTGATGATTAAAACCCATCACATCCTACAACAGCACCTGACACTTGCAGGGAGTATATTGTAGCATTAAATTCACAGCCACTCAATAAGCAGCAAAAACATGATATTTATGGAGGGGAACAAGAATACGCAGGCCTTCCTCTCTTCAGATGATCCAAAAACCGTCTGAAATGTAAACAGAGGTGGCAAGGCTGCTTGTCTAGATTCCATTGTTCTTGTCCCTTGTACAGTTATGTTGGCCCCCCAACTCTGGTGTGTCTTGTGATTAGGGCTTCTGTCTACATTCAAAGATGTAAGTAACAGCTCTGTGGACTTCTAATAACCACAGAAAGGCTGTTGTCCAGCCAGTTAGTCACAACACTGCATTGTGCTTTCATGATGAGGTCACATGCATAACTTTCTCTTTGGTTTCATTACGAAACTTTGTGTCTGATGAGGCAGTGACTGGTTAATTTTTATTGAGCAATTTGTTTGTTTTTACAGACATTGCATTTTTGTGTGGTGTATCATTTACTGAGTCCTATGACATCTTTTTCTGAAACAAGGAACATCAAAGGAACCCTCGGTTCAATGTAGCTCCCCCCTTTTCATACTTTCCCCGGTTGTCCTTTTTCAGGATCACTGTTCCCATGACTGCGTCCTCCCTGGCTCCTCTCTGTGGCCTTGCCTGTCTCTTTGGGGTAGGGGTAAAGAAAGTTACTTGGTTCATCCCGTTTTATTTAGCAGGATTTTTAAAAATTGATTTTTTCTTTATAGATTGGAGAAGTTTTGTTGCACTGTTAAGAAAGAGTTTCAAAAGGACATCCTTTTAGAATGATTATTTTAAGAAAAATGAGAATTTCTACTTTATGCTTCAGGCTAGTAAATTACTTTTAAAACCTGTTTAGAATCTTTATTTTACTTAATTTATTTTTTAAAATTGATAATATATCTAAGAAGTTCTAAAATCAAAAGAACAAAATGCTGTGCAGTGAACAGTCTCCCCCAACCCACGTCCCAGCCCCCAAGTTCCTTTCTTTGGAAATGCCAATGTTATGTTTCTTTCCTACCCATATTTTTTGTATATTTTTTAAACAAATAAATATATGTAAATTCCTTTTCCTCATTTTTATGGTAATATACTGATCATATTGCTCTGCCTTTTCCATTTGTGAAAAACAGTGTGTATTAGAGTTTTCTCCATATCCACACATAAAGTGCTTCTGTATTCTTTGCTCTGGTTGCCCAGTATTCTATAACTAGAATTTATTTAACCAGTTCCCTATTAACCCAATCAATATTTTATTGATTACCTCTCTTACCAAACTCAAAGGTCTCACTCCACAAGGTGCTTTATTCAAGAACAAGTGCTTGTTGCAGGGTAGTTTTACTTACTTGCAACAAGTAAAAAAGGTAGGATTCATATCCAAACTTCTGTCTCCCCAAAGGAGACACTTTTTGGTTAATTACACATTAATTTCTTCTTTGCAACTGGGTACTTTCATTCTGTGGGATTCCTAACAAGCTCATCCTGTTTATAGCTGGTCTGCAAATTAGTGTGCTACATTTTAACACTTAGCAAAAATAACACTTAAAAATAATATTTAGAACTGCCTAGACCTGGAGACCCTTGTCCTATCTAACACAGAGAGCCAATTTGTGTATTTGAGTATATCTGTAAGATAAAGTCCTAGAAGTATAACCTTGGCTCACATTGTACATATATTTTAGGTTTTGATGGGCATTGTCGACTTGCCGGCCAGAAGTAGTACTAATTTACATTCCGTCAGCTATTTTTGTATTGTTTCTTAAATGAGGCCCTAAAAGCATCAAATTACTTAATTTAATTTGAGTACTACACAGAATTAATTAGAGAAATGTCTTTGTCTTCAAGAACTAACATTCAAGAGATGAATATTTTTCTAAGCACGTATTTTTTTAATTGCCTCTTTTGCTTTTTTTGCAATCCATTTGCCCACATTTCTAGCCTTGGAAAAATCAGTAAGAGTGACTGATATGACACTGGCAGAAACAGCTAGAAAGTTAAAAGATAGTCCTCTCTCGCCTCAGGGCCCATCATGTCACGGTTGTCTCTTGCCCCCAGATTTAAAGAGGCCTGTGGCTGCTGGCTAGTCCACCCGAGACACCGCACAGGAGATGAGGGTGGGGAGAGGCGAGCTGGAAGTTGTGTGTCTAAAAGTGGAAGCTTAAACATAGTCTCGCCCAGGAAAACTTTCTAAACTATAAATTACTCTTGACTTAAAAAAAAAAAAAAGGTCTCCAGGAAGTATTCTAATGTGAAAGAGTAAAAAAAGGTGATTTACAAATAGCATTGTAAGCTTTGGCTGGCCAGAGCCATGAGGAAATATCCAGTATCATAGGGGCGGGCGTGGCCACATAGCTCCCCCCCTCCAAATGGCTCTAGACAGACTCCTTTCTGCCTGCTCATTCTATCCGTGAAATAGAAGGATAAATATGTTTTTCTCTCTGTCAAAACAATGTCTGAGAGAGCTTGTGTGCTTTTCGCAGGGATCCCACAGGAGTTGTGACTGAGACTGAACATGAACTTGAGACAGAGGGGCTGCTTGCCCCCATTACGGGCCTCAGGGCGGCCTTCTCACTCTCAGAAGCTAGAACTCGGCCTCTGACTCAGGACTCGCCCTCCAAAAGCTGCTCCCACACTATTATTCTGGCTTATTCTCAGATAAGCCCATGCTCCCGCTGTAGAGTTACAACCGGAAACGAGTGTTTCCTCCATTTCTAATAAGCCAGTGGTCGTTAATGCCCTCGGGATCACCTGGACAGACTGGCAAAACTTAGGTGGCTGGGCCCCACCCCCAGAGTTCGAGTCAGGAAGTCAGAGATTGTGTGTTTCTCACAAATTCCCAGGTGATGCTGATGTTGCAGGTTCAGGTGCCAGGTTTTGAGACCCACGGTGATTGGGTGAGTGCAGTAACAGGCTTGTTCCTCAGTCACTTTTGTCCAGGTAGCCCTGACCTGTTTACCCAGGAGGCTGTTTGATAGGCTCCAGAAACAGGTCCGACTCTGCCCGTGTGTCAACGGACTGTGACTGATGAGAAGGCCAACCTCCTCAGCTGGTGTGGTTTGGAAATTGTGGCTCCCTTGAGCCTGTGAGGGAATTCAAGGAAATTCTTTTGCCATAGTTCTCACCTCCCAAAGGAAGGACAGTAACACTTGAAAACCAATCACCATCTGCACGCGGACACTCTGCGGTGATGATGCCTGAGAGGGTGCTCACCACGCAGAGGTCAGGTGCTGTGCTAACATGGAGCCTGTGTGGTCCTAATGCTTAGATTTCAAAGCAATGGGACCACAGAACAGAATTTGTGGGGCCCAGCGCAAAATAGAAATGAAACAGGGCTCCATGACCCTAGGGGAGGAGTCTCCTGTCTCTGCCTAGGGAGCTGAGACGGACTTCTCAAAGCGGGTGCACTGGACCGTGTCCAGAAAGTGGCAGATGGGCTCCATCATGCTACTCCGAATAGCACACAATTTAAAACTGATGGATTTTTTTTTCTGGAATTTTCCACTTAATATTTTCAGACCTTGTTTGGCCGCTGGTGATCGAAACCACGAGTAAGTGGGGACCACGGCCTGTCAGTCAGGAAAAATCTCTGCTTCCTTCCAGAGCAGCTGTAAGAGGCTGGGGTTTACGAGGTGGCCGAGGTACCAGGAGCAGCACATGCTCTGTTTCCTATTTTTTCTTCCAGGCCCTTGGTTCTCTCCCATTTTAAGACACAACTGTTTTGACGACACAGTTTTATTTGCTGTGATGAGCAGATGACTCTTAATATTTTTATTAAGGAGCATAAATTCTGTCCTCAACACCCTCCTCTAGTGGTTTCTTCTTTAAAAAAAATCCTTGAAAAAGCCTTGTTTTACAAAACCTCCTTATGTAAGAATTAGTTTTCTCAGCAAAATTAAAGGTGAATCTTCTCTGAAACTCAGCAATGTTTACGCATTCCCGAATTGTTGGATTTCTAGCAAGAGTCCCTTGTCTTCTGATGGAAATTTTTGCTGACGGTCATTTGTAATGCAAACAGCTTCCCTAACTCTCCAGGGATGAAGGGAGTCTGTTTCTAAAGATACCATGTAACATTTAAGAGTTACAGGAGTATGTGAATTTTATGAAACATTTTAATTTGACCTTTTTTTCCCCCTAAATAAGGCATAAAATTGAATCCTTCCATTTCTTTAGAGTCTGAGAACTTGTTCAAAAGGGAGGTTCCCAAAGATCCAGAGTTCCTGCAATGGGCAGTTTGACCTTGAACAGCTCTCTGTTTACAGAACCTCTACAGCAGAACCTCTGCAGCTTTGTAGGCATAAGAATGTCAGCAACTTCTCACCTCAGGTTCTCTAACAAATTAAAACATTGATAACCATCTTATGATGCATGATGCCATCCCTTAATGGGGGGATGGGGTGGACAGGTAGGGAATACCCCTTGCATGGATTCTTTTTTTTCTTTTATAGTGTCACACTTGTGAGTGTTTAATAAGATTTTTTAAATTGCTTTTAGAGAGAGAGGAAGGGAAGAGAGAAAAAAAATTAGTGTGAAAGAGAAATTTGATTGGTTGCCTCCTTCCAGCAAACCCGCAGCCTGGGTGTGTGCCCTGACCAGGAATTAAACCCACAACCTTTTGGTCTATGGGATGATGCTCCAGCGGACTGAGCCACACCGGCCAGTGCTAATAAGGATCTTTTGGTAATTGTTTGCCATTATCCAAGGAAGCAAGGGTATTAGTGAGTTTCGTGTTTCCCTATTTCCTTAAAAAGTGCTGTTGCATTCATGTCCCAAATTCTGCTCCAGTTTTGGGGGTGGGAGGGTGTTGAAACAATGAAATAAAAATAGACTGGATGGGAAACCAACACTCAGCCTCCCCAGGAACTCTAGTTCACCTCTCCAACCCCCTTGGTTTTGACACTATTGGGGCAATGACATGTTGTCTATTTTTATGGCATTGCTCTGTCTCCTGCTTCCCCATCACCTGCCTCTGATAAACTTGAACTCTAATGAGAAAAAGATGCTAATGCCAGCAATAAGCAGTTTCAAGAAAGCTGAGTGGGTTGCAACATTTGATTTTGATTCTCTTCCTGGCATGTTTGTCCAGGGACTGAAAAGCAAAGTGCTAAGAGTCACGGAAACAGAGTTTACCTGGTAACTGTTACAACTGCTGGGGACCCAGTGTTCTCTCCCATGTGGGACCCGTTCCTTTCAAATGCTGCTTCTATTGCTACACTAACTAAAAACAAAATAAAGATGAAGTGTGTGACAATTTCCTAAGAAATGTTTCACTATTTGCTCCTTTAGAGTAAGGCAGAGTCATTCTTTAAACAACAACAATAACAAAAACACTCTGCTCAGCAGAATTGGCTTTCCGTTTTCCTCCTTGTAATTTACTGTGTGGTTATGGTTTAGTAACACGATAGACTCTCTAGTTCACTGCCCCCATAAACCTTGCTGGCTGAGGAACAGCTGCAGTCAGATGCATTCCCGCTGTGGGTAAAGAAATGAAATCCTGAAGTTTAATCTTGGTGGAAGTGGAGCTGTGAAATTATAAGGTAAATTGAGTTTAGCAGACATTTTTGCTGAGATCAGGTTGCTTAGACAGTCAAGCCCTGGCAGCCTCCCTGGGCGATCCTGATCTCAGGCTGCCTGATCCTGGGCTCTCCACTTCTGTCATTTGGTTTGATTTCTGAACATCTGTTTGTGCCGATTGTATCAAGTGATTCAGCACTGCAAGGGTTACAACTGAGTTGAATTAGTGCTTCAAGAACTTTTCCAAAGAGAAAACATTCTTGGATACGAGAGGGGTTAAGTCTACAGTGATCTTGATGTGGATTTATTTTGTTTTTTAAAAGAATCAGCTTTTATGTTGTTGGTATTGAAGGGATGCAGAAGGCGATGGGGTGCAGAGTCGCTGAATTATAGGCAGTATCTGTTTGTGAGCCTGTTACAAAATGGGAATTTTAATGACCTCAGTGTTAGCGAAGAGACCTGAGTTATGGGCTCACGTTCCTCTGTTCTTGCCTTGCTTGCAAGAAAAGAATTCAGACAGGAGACAAGATGTATAGTGGAAATGATATTGCAAGTTTATTGAGTATGAAGCTGCAAGAGTGCACCCAGCCGGTCATCAGAGTGCCCCACGTGTAGTGGAAACAAATGTTAATGGACAAGCCCTGGCCCGCAGTCCGTCTGCCTCAGGACAGCCTGTAGTGTGTGGGTTCTTGACTTTTGTAGGGCAGATTTCACAACATGAGTCCAGGTGATCCTGAGAGGCTGGGGGCAGAAAAACAAAGGAACAACTTAAGGTAGAAGAAGTAGCAAGAGAGAGCCTAGGTGGGGCTGCTTTGGCTGCTAGAAAAGTTAAAGGAAAGGAGTGAGCCAAGGCGGGGCTGCTGCTGTCAGTTTACCTGGTAGTCAGAGAGAAAGGGAGTCCTGGAGACAGGGTCGGGGGTAAGGTCAGGTGGAGCTGCCGTTTCTGACTGCTCCCCTGGCTGTAAGTCTCCCCGGGACTCTTAGAATTCAGGATGGAATAAACAGTTCATGCCCGAAAAGGGGCATGGTCGGGCTCTAGAGTGAGCCAGTGCTGAGTCTTTGTTCTGAGAGCTTTTCATCTTTTTGCCACAAGTGAGAATCTTAGGGGAGGTTTTAGCAGAATATTCATTAGCTTTCTTGGTGCATTTATGAATATGCTGATGTATCACTATGAATGCAAAGAGGATTTGGGAAATATTCTTTGGTCCATTATACAGTTTTACTTTTATCTTGGGATTCATGCACAGTTTTAAAGGCTTTCTTTCCCAGCTAGTGGAAATGATACATACAGAATTTCAAGGGCTCCCCTCCTCCTGTGCTATCATGGTTTTTCTTGTGATTTTTGGAGTGCCTGGCAATTTTAGTGGACCAGGCTCAGGACTGCTGAGTAAAGGGGTGACACATGACTCTCTCCCCCTCTCTGCCTTGCTTTATTACCTATCCTACTTAATACAAGGATGGTTTTGTGAACAGGCATTTGAATGAAGGCTGAAGAAACAGCATCTTTTATTAATTGTCTGCTACTTTTTTAAATTAAAATATCACCTATGATCTGACCCAGTTAGTTAATATTATATAATAGTTTGATGTGTACACTTTCTCCTTTTATTTAGCTACTCTTTAGCATGAGGGCTGGCCACAAGGCAAACCTGCTGATGCTTAAAAACCCAAACAAGTGGAGAAAATCGTAACAGGTGATGACAGCAGTGGATTCTGTAAATAGATACTAGAATTACTAAATGTTGGAGCTAGTGTCTAAGAGCCCAGATCCTGACAGCCAGAATGTCTGGTCTCAAATCCCACCACTTACAACCAACCACATGAGGTGGTTAAGTTAATTTTGGTGTGTCTCAGTTTCCCTTCTGTAAACTAATAGTACCCACCTCTGAGCTGTGTGAAGAGGGCCCATTTAAGATATGTAAATCATTAGAACAACTTGTGGCACGTGGGGACTGTTGTACAAATTTTTGTTATTATTTCCTATTAGCCTTTATTGCATGTTCCCCTGGGCAGATATCCTGACTTTCAGCCCGGTGCTCTTTCTTTCACACACCACTGACACTCAGAAAAGAGCCTGATCTGCAGTTTCAAACATGCTGCATTGTGCTGGTGAACTCAGAAACAGAATGTGTGTGTGTGTGTGTGTGTGCGCGCGTCTCCACTGTGGTAGTCTACACTTCAAACACAGTAACATGCTTCCTAACGAGGAAGGCATGTTCTGACAAAAGTGCTGTGAGGCAGTTTCACTGTGGGTGAACGTGGTAGAATGCACTTGCCCAAACCTGGACGGTATAGCCTACTACACACCCAGACCGTAGGGTACAGGCTGATGCTCTCAGGCTCCAAGACTGCACAGCATCTCACTGTACAACACAGCAGAAGGTTAAATCAAGCACGAGAGAAAATGACGCAACCAAGAGGTGCGATGTGAGGCTGTTGCCAGCATAACACAGCACACTGCTTTGCAGCACATTTTTTCCCATTAGTAGAAAGTGCACTCTAAAATAATGATAAAAGTACAGTATAGTAAACACAAGAACGGGCATCATGGTTGGTTATCATCATGATCAAGTATTCTATACTGTACATAATTGTATGTGCTGTATTTTATGTGACTGGCAGGGCATGTTTGTTTATACCAGCATCATCCCAAACACTGGCGTAATGTCTTGCACTATGATGTTACAACAGTTACCGCATCCGGGGCGATAAGAATTTTTCTGCTCCGTTAGAATCTACGAGACCACTGTGGTATGTATGCTGGTCATTGGCCAAACTTCCTCATGAAGTGCATGACTGCAATGGTGCAGCAGGGTACTTCGAAGAACTGTCTGTCTCTTTCCACTGAGGAAGGTCACCTGGATGGTTGTAAGTGCCTGATCTCTCCTTCTCCATCATCACTCTCACCATCCTGCCCCAGGGTGACCGTTTGTCCAAATGTTGTGCTCTAGTGGAACTTTTAATATCACTAGTGATACAGTTAGCAGTTGAAAATCTCAAAGAAAACATCTTGGCCGGATAGTGTGTTACAGGCTCTGTTTGCACAAGTCAAAGGGGTGGGACTTTGGAGTTTAGCACCTCATCAGTAGTGATAATGGTCATAACTTCCAGGGGAGACCAAGAAGCATCTCCAAAGCCACATTTTTGTGACACTAGGTTTTTATTACTGACTACAATCAGTATTGGACTTACTGTGTTAGTTTTCAAGGCTCTTGATCTGTTCTTAAAACAAAAAGGTGTTTTTACCTTAAGGCCAAGATGTAAATGTGTGACATGTACTTTTCCCCAGGCAAGTGACTCACTGCAGAAGCAATGACATGGAACTGTAGCAAAAATGCAAGGTTGGGAAATTAGATAAGCGAGATTATCTCTAAAATAAACCACTCCTTGTTAAAATGATCTACTCCAGCCAAAGTTAATGGCCATGAAAATTTGGAGTGTACTTACAAATTCATCCCCTCAACACTTGTTTAATGAGCATCTACTAACTACTGGTTCACATGTAAGGAGTGATGATACAAAGATGGGGACGTACTGTCCCTGCCTTTCAGGCATTTTTCAGGTTTTGGCTGAGACTGACCTTAAATAAATGCTTGCCAAAATAGAGCTATAAGCCAGTGTTTCGGAGCACAGAAATTTGGATAAGTCTTTTCAGAAGATTGGACATTTACAGTGGGTTTTTATATGTATACATATATGTATATATATGTATATTTATATTTTATTATTGTTCAGTTACAGTTGTCCCCATTCCCCCCTGCCCTTTACTCCCCCCTGCCCCGTTGTCTTTGTCCATGGGTTATGGTGGGTCTTAAAAGGTAGAGAGAGAAGTGGAGCCAGGCATTCCAGAAACAGTCACAGAGCATATGTGGAGGCCAAGAGAAGGGGCCATACAGGACATGTTTAGGGAACTGGCTGGCGGGTTCATTTCATGGAAAATTATAGTAAGAGATAAAGTTAGTAAAAGTAATTGGGTCCAGTCATGTAGAGGTCTGAACACCCTTCTGATAGGTTTGGAGGTCTGAACCTCACCCTCAGAAACTGGAGCATTCATCACACATTTTTAAGTAGGGGAATGATATGGATCAATCCGTCTGTGCAAACTAACTTGGGAGATGGCCTGGAGTGTGGGCCAGTATGAGGAGAGTCTGGACATAGGGAGAGTGTATTAGTCAGTGTATGAGACGGGCTGGCTAAACAATAGACCTTTCTCACTGTTCTGGAGGCCAGGAAGTCCACGATCAAGGTGCAGGCCAATTCAGTGAGGGATGTCTTCCTGGCTTGCACTTGTTTGCCTCGCTGCTGTGTATTCACAAGGGGGCAGGTAGGGAGGAGGGGAAGGAGAAGAAAGAGAGCATGTGTGGTCGGGCACCTCTTCTTTTCACAAGAACTCGAATCCCATCCTGGTCACTCTCAGGGCCTCATCTAAATGTCATTACTTCCCAAAGACCCCACCTCCTAAGACCATCACATTGGGAAGTTAGGGCTTTGACATAAGAATCTGGGGGGGGACACGAACATTCAGTGCCTAACAGAGAGGAATTGGAAGGCTCCGTAATAACCAAGTCATTACATAGCAGGGCTAGAGTTAAGGTTGAGACAGTTACACTGGCAGAGAGCTCCTAGGGATGATGGGGGGCCATGTGAACAGATAGTAGATGACTGATGAGATGTGAGGAGGAGCAGGACTAAGCATTAGAGTTAGGGACGAAAACTCAGTGCAGTGAAGAGTTCAACTACTGACTCCACCCTTTAACTGGTGCAGGGCTAGGTTCTTAAATTCTCTGTACCTCAGCTTCCTCGCCTGTAGAATGGGGATAATAATTGTACGTACCTTAAAGAGAAACTGTGAAAGTTAAATGTGATACTGCACTAAGGTAATGCTTGACCTCCAGCAAGACTACAAATGCGAGATGTAACAGAACTCACGAACTTTAGAATTACTTCTTTTAATATGGCAATGCAACTGAACAAAAGTGGGGTTCAGCTGCCTGTCATCACAAAAGCAAAACTTGTGAGGCAGGTGCCAGAGCAAAAGGAAAGAGGTTTTATTCAGGTGTCGTATGACCTGGGAGAATGGCAGATTCCCACCTCAAAGACCATCTCCTCTTTCTGTCAAGGAAAAAGCCCAACCATCCTCAGCAAGGCCTAGACAAAAGCCAGTGTTCAGAGTTCCTGCTCCATTTTAGAGCACAGTCCTTTGGAGCCTTGGTGGTTGCTACACAGTCTTAGTCCCCATGCAGGCAGCTTAGCTTATTCCTGGCTGCCGTCCATTTCTGGCTCCCTCATGGAGCCGGCACGTGGAGCCAGCACAGCTATGGCCATGTGGCTGCCAGAGCCACACGGTCGTGTGTTCACAGGCAAGAGAGCACAGGAAAGCATCTGCGAGAGCATCACCGGTGGGCAAGAGTAAGACAGGCTCCCTCCTGAAGTCATGGGCCATGTGGTCTTAGTGGTCACTAGCAGACTACTAAGGCCACATGGCCCATGGAGAGAACAGGTAAGTGTAATGTGTGAGTTCAGGTCATGAGCACAAGAAAGCTTCTGCTTCTTTGTTCCCCTGATGCTATATTAGCTTGGGTGTTGGATGGACCAGGTACTTTCTCATAATGGCCAATCAACTTCCCAAACTTTTGCTTGGTTCCATTGGGTCCACCTCCCAACCAATCCCTTCTTTCCCCAGGCTAGACTGACAGGCCTCTTTGGTCCAGCACTTCCCCCTGTGTCATTCTGACTTCTATGGCACACTGCCTGCCTTCCCCTGGTCCCACCCCCAACCTGATACTAGGGGAACGGAGGGGTTCTTTTAATCCAATTATCTTGCTAGCTTTTCAGGTGCTCAGTGTAAGAACCTTCCTGTGCCACTGTCTTGGTTGATGACAGACTCCCTGGCTCTCTCACTGTTTGACGGTGACAGTGACATTTGAAACCCTAAGCATCGGGATTTGTGTTGAACATCATTGTGTGATTTTTTTCCCCTTTGTAAAAACCTTTTATTTTTTATTTCATGCACTGTTAGTATTGAATAGTCTTTATTGATATTTATTTTTCGCTTTCAGTGAATAAGACCTAAGGATAAATTGATGGATTTTTATTTTTCTGAATTTAATCTTTTTTTTATCATGGTTATACATTTATATCATTAAAAAATCAAAACTGTGTTTTCTTATGAAAAATAGCAAACTCACGCCTGTTTTCACACTAGCCTCACCTTCACGCTGTAGTGTCACTTCCATCACTCGATTGAGGCGGAGCCTTAAAGTTTTTCTTTTCCACTCTGTAAATGATATTTAGAGGCATTTTGAAATCTCCTGATGCTCCCATCATTCATGAGGAACTTGCAATTTGTTGATTTTTTAAAAAATCAGTGTGGCCATATATTTTACTATTTTATTCAACAAATTCACTTGTTATTTTAACACTTAAATTGTCTGATTTGGACAATGGAACTCCTTCAGCATGGTTTCTATGTTCTTCTGGTTTCTGTGTTCTTCTGACATGTCCACATTATTTTTTGCTCACTTCTGTACTTTTTGGAGATAAAAAAAACAACTTATGCTTTCCTTCCCCTAGCCCTAAAGGTAATCATTTCTCCAAGGGGCCCTGGTTCAGTGGAGAATGATTTGTAATGTTAACCAATAAGGATTTGAGGATGTGAAACAGTATTTTATTTGGTGCCTTAAATGATTCAAATCCCAGAGCCACAGATTCAGGTAGCAACTCAAACTTCTCTCTGGAGAGAAGGAAAAAAGCAGGGTTTATAAAGGCAAAACCCACAAAGAGTATTTTTTCAACCAAAGGAAGGACTGCTAGCTAGGTTAACGGGGGTATTGGTTAGTTCTGATATGCAAAGAGCAGAGACAAAAGCCACAAGGAGGAAGCAAAGTCCATACTTGTCGACAAAACAGTTCAGTTGTTCCAGAATGTTTATGGCTCCGCCTTAGCCAGGTGGTTAGCAGCCTAACGGCAGCTCTGAGAACCGAGACACAAAGACGTGCAGAGGCCCCACTTCCTTAGAGCCTCCTGACTCTATTTTAAGTGACTCTCTTAGCAACGTGTATTTTTTCCATTATCAGTAGAAATTGAAATTTGCGCTCCAGGTGATTCTCATTGCTTTTGCCCAGGGTCACTGTCCCAGAGCCTATCACTGAGCAAGCGCAGAGTTTAAGCACATTTACATGTGTTTGCATCTATATTCCTCTACCCATCAATCGTGAGGATTGCAAATTTATTCCATTATCTTCAATTCCAATCAAACCCACAGGGTTCATTCTAATATTCTACCTTTCCAACTTGTAACTTTCAGGAATGAGATACAGGGCTCCCATTATCCTTAAAATACTTACTGACTTGGTCAATCTCTGCGTAAGGAACCAATTTCCCATTGCCACTCTTGCCCCTTTCCCCTAAAGATGCCCTTTGCAGCTCACTGTGGCTCTGACACCCTGCATCCAGGACCTGGTCTCCTCTCCTGCCTTCATAGCTGCTCCCCCTTATCCCTCTGGCAGTCTGACAGCCCAGGCCAGCCCCTCCTGCTCCAGCTCTAACACGCACACCAGCGGCCCCACTCCGTACACCCGTGGACACCTACGCTGCCTGTCCCACCTAGAAGGTCTTGGACTGAATTGTTCCAGAAGGAAAGGGGAAGGGGGTCACACAACCATTTTTTGTTTTCTTAGGGCATTTGCTGGTGCTTTTTCTAATATCTCCAGTAGTGAGATTTCACAGAAGCTGGCTGATCAGAACAACGGAGTGCACCCAGACGTGCTGCGCCCAGACACCAGCTCTCTCTTGGCCGCAGTCTCTGCTTCTCTTCCCGCCCATCAGCACAACAGGAAGCCAAGTGGGGTAACTGGAGAGGTCCTCCTTTTACCTCTAATGAGCATCAAGTTAGAGGTGGTGACTGAGGAGAGGATTACTTAACTAACAGTTTCAGATCTTGTTCTAAAGTTTCTTTAGATCTAAGTAGGTTTCCATTTCAGATTCACTTAGATACGAGATTGGAATTTGGCTTCTTAATGAGCTTCTTTGCTGGTGCAGCTACATTAGCTTTCTCCTCATTTGTTCTGGGGTGTGCTACAGCATATGTCACCTCTGTGAAAGAGAATATAATAAATATAATAATATAATAAATATAATAGCTATAATATAATATAAACATTTGGGGCTTTTTACATGCAGTTGCCATTCTTTGTGGTGACAGAGCAAGTCCCACCCACACAGTTCACAGTCTCTCAAACACATGACCGTAATAATGTATGACTCTAGCAACTCTGCTTTGAAGAGCCAGTCAGGATCAGCAGGGTGTGTGTTTTTCTTTTTTTCTAGGTAATTGCAATGGGCATTAACAAGCTTTGACATTTCCTAGGAATGAATTTTGCTGAAATTGGCATTTTGGTTTAAGAAAGTTATCTCCTAAAATGAAACAAAGCAACAGCAAATCGAATCAAAGCCCTGAGAGTCTCAAAGGCTCTTTCCACACCACACATCCAGTGCTTTCCCATGCTCTTTATATATCTCACAGGCAGATTCACTTTGTTCGCAGACATGAACCAGTCTGCGTCGGTCTGGGACAGAAATTCCGTCCATTCTTGCATGGGAAGTAGAACAGCCCTGCAGGATGTGAAGGTCTATTGGCTTGTACTTGGTTCACACAGGTGTCGTGGCTTTGCAGGTCCCTAGCTCAGCGCCCCCTGCAGTTTCTTTTCTGTTAAGTGAGGGAAGCTCCTGCAGTCTCTCCGTAGGGCAGCGGCAGTGTGCAGGGCTCCACCATTTTCCGGTGCTTTTGGGAGAAACAGTGTGGCAACAAGAGAGAAACTTAGCAGGGGCCCAGGTGCTGCTTTGTCTAGTCTGTTATTTACCCAGTTAGTTGTGGGGGGTCTCCCAAACTCTTCGACACCTGGGGAAAATTTGTTTCAAGAGTGGGCACTTTGGGCTGGTGGTGTTGGAGACCAGCGATACCTTTCTCTGATGCAAAATAACTCTCTGGAGAGTTATTTGTGGGGTGGAGGTAAGACGGCAAGGAGAATAAGAAAGGTACGAACCAAACATTCGATATTCTAACAACCTTCAATATTTATCTAAAATTACTGGGTATTGAATTTACTAGGGGCTGCATATGCTTTTTGTATAAATCCCAGTCTTCCAATAATTTAAGATCGACACCCAATTAAGAGAAAAAAGGATAATTAGGTAAATGTCTTTGTTACACAGATCACTATTTAAAGAATAAGGAAAAGCTGTTTCTCTAAGCCCCTTAGAACACGTAGAAACACTGAATAGCAGTGTAAGAGCCTTTTTGGTGCATTTCCTTCTCTAGAGACTGTGAGGACTTGAACTGAGGGGCGAGGGGAGTGCTGCTCAGAGGCAGCTGTCTGGATGAAGTATTGCTGGACCTGTCCGTGGTTTCCAGATGTACCAAGTTCATGGACTATTAAAATACAATGAAAAGTAGGGATCAACTGTAATGGTTAATTTTATTTGTCCACTGAGCTAGGCAATGGTGCCCAGTGGTTTGGTCAAACACTGGTCTAGATGTTGCTGTGAAAGTATTTTCTTAGATGTGATTACCATTTAAATCAGATTTTAATAAAGCATATCGCCCTCCATAATATGGGTGGGCCTTATCTAATCAGTTGAAGGCCGTAAGAGAAAAGACTAAGGTTCCCTGAAGTGGAGGGGATTCTGCCTCCAGGCTGCTTTTGAAATCAAGACTGCCGCATCAACTCCTGCCAGAATTCCCAGCTGGCTAGCCTGCCTTGCAAATTTGAGACTTGCTAGCCCGCACAATTGTGTGAGCCAATTTCCTAAGATAATAAACCAATTTCTCTCTCACTCTCTCTCATATATATATGTGTGTGTGTGTATACACACACACACACACACACACATATGTGAGATGCACACCCACTCTATTGGCTTTGTTTGTTTCAACATAAGATCGTAAGATTGTTTTAATTTTCACCAAGCAAGGCCTCAAAATGAAACAAACAAAAAAGGCAAGCTGTCCTCTGTTTTCATCACGTCATAAAAGAAAAACAAGTTTCTATTCCCATGATAGGAAAGATGTAGTATCAGAGTAAAGGACAGTCACACTGGTTGAATAAACTATGTCTTACTAACCAGTTTACTCCCACACTGACTTTATATTTATCATTTTCCACGCACAGGTGGAAATGTCTGAGCCAGTCTTCAAGAGCTGTGCTGTAGGCGACCCAACTGCTGATTGTCATTCCTAAGAGGACAGTCTCCCCAATACGGTCCGTCCTGCCATAAGAATGTGGGAGAGCAGTAAGCTGTCAAGGCTTATTGTCCTTTTTTTCTTTCTACAAACAGTACAGAAAGAAGTGTATAGCTCCTTATGAAAAAGACCGCCAGGTTGATTCTGTGGTCTTTTCTTGTCACTGATGATCAGAGAGACAGCGCTGTAAAAGCACCTCGCAGTTTCTTAAATGAAACCACACTTCCTTTCTGTCCTTTGCTCAGCTCAGCTGTTCATGCAGGGGCTGGGTAGATTTTGCATTGCAGGTTTCTTAGACTCCATTATCCTTATAGAGGGTTAGTCGGAATTTTCCTAAAGATCACCAAGTTCAGTTCCACTTTTTACAGATGACAAGAGAGGCTGAGAGGTAAAACATTGCTCAGGACGGGAGAGGAGGGTTAGAACCCAAGTTCCCATATGTCAGGTTGGCAATCGCCTTGCTCATCATAGCTTCTTCTTCTGCCTTCATCACTTTCAATTCAGTTGCCATCTTCTGCTGGAAGAGCCCTTTTCATTTTACATTGCCTTTTCCTTGCTTTGAAGATACACATCCAAAACTCTGCTTCGCTACACCTTGGCTGTCTTCCACACTCCATGTATGGACTAGCCTCTGTAAACCTCATTTTATCTAGGTTAGATACTTCCCCATGTCTCTCTGCTGGTCCATGAGGGCTTGGCCTTCAAGACAGTCTCAGTCCACTCATGCGGCTGGAGACAATTACTGAGAGGACAAATGAAAAACACTTGCTTGACAATTAAGTTCAGAGTTCGTTTTTTCCCCATACGCTATTTGCAGTAGATTTTCGTATTTCTCACTTTTCCTACACTTGAAATTTCATCTGTTGGGTAAGGTTTTGTCAGTTTTCTTTTGGAGCCACAAATCTATCCAAGCTTCAGATTCTCATCTATTTTCAGTAGAGCTCTCGGTTTAGTTTACTCCAACTGCAGAAACAGTCCTTCTCTGTATTTATTTACAGCAACAAAATCCGAATGCAGGTTCAGAGCAATCCACCCAGCGGTGAGTCAGGAAGCTCAGTCTCCACCTCTTCCAAACAGTCCAGCAGCCCTTCCCATGGGAGCCAAGACGCTGTCATTTCTCTCCAAGCAGCTACTCCCCGCTTCCTTCAACCTCTCACCCCTCCATCTTTATCTTTCCACTCATACAAGACAGAAGCAGCCGGGCAGGGACTTTCTTCAGTTACTCTCCGATGAATCTCCCCAAGTACATGCATCTGCAGTGTGACCTCTCCAGTGTCAATGCCTGAGGTGATCCTAGACCTCTTCCAAGACACACCATTCCGGGTGTGCTGTTCTGGTCCGTCTCTTCAGTCCTTCCCGACTTTGATTGCTGCTACTTCTCCGTCTCAGCCTTTCTACTACGTCAGTCCTCAGTACTGATTCCCTTTCAAGTACTCCCCAGCCTAGAAACACACACATGGCTAAAACCTTGGGCATACATCCTCTCTGAGTTCAACTTCACTTCGGCTAAACTTATTAGAGATCGCACCCCAAATCCACTAACTTCCCCACTCACACTTTTAATCCATTGTGATCCATTTTTGCTCCCAAAGGTCCATCAAAACTATTCTCACTGAATTCCTGCTTGCTAAATCCAACAGACATTTTTCTGTCCTTATTTATTTACTTAATCTCTTGGCAGAATCCTTTTCAGTTTACCAACAAAGTCTTGAAAGCTCTTTTTTTTTTTTTTAATTTCATTTATTCATTTCTAGAGAGGGAAGGGAGGGAGACAGAGAGAGAGAGAGAAACATCAATGTGCAGCTGCTGGGGGCTGTGGTCTGCAACCCAGGCATGTGCCCTGACTGGGAATCGAACCTGCGATGCTTTGGTTCACAGCCCGCGCTCAATCCACTGAGCTACGCCAGCCAGGGTGAAAGCTCTTTCTCTTTGACCTAAAGTCTCCAAGGGCTTGCTAGAATTCCTGGTACAAAACAAAATCTCAATTTGATGAAAGAATTAAAATGGAAAATAGGTGGGAGCCAAATGGTGGAGGATTTTACTGCTGAGCTGTGAGAACTTTTACTCTCTACGCAATGGTACTCTAGAAAAGTCTTTAAGAAGGAAGTAGCATTATCACATCTTTGGGGAAGTGAACTCTGGGGCAATGGGTGGTTTGGAGCAGTGGTATATGCACTGTGCTGTGTAGCGGTATCAACTTCGGCTGGGAATTTGTTAAATGAAAATTCTTGGGCCCCACCCCTCACCTATTAAGTCAGAAATTCTGAAGGTGTGTGTGGCCCACTGACGTGTTTCATGAAAGTCAAAATCAGAAGACTACTATTTTTGAGAAGTGGAGGCAAAACAAATTCAAGTTAGCAAGTCTGAAATAGTCATGGGGTTGTGGAGAGAATGGGTAGCATCCAGTCACTGGATGAAGGCCATAGGCTTTTCACTGAGTAGCTACTGACGTTTCAGAGCCAACCCTGCTGCTGCGTCAGCAGTCTCTCATTCCCCCAGCAGATCCTTACCCGGCTGGGGGTCACTCAGCAATAGCGGGAGGACACAGGCCAAGCCCCAAGCTCAAGTGCTACAGTTAGGCCCATCACCGTTCCTGTGAGACCGCTTCTTCCAAGACCCTGGGAGACACAAACCGTGAGCACTTTTTGTAATTAGTGGGGGGGCAGTGGGAAACTCTCCAAAGTCACCCCACCTGTGAACGATGAAGGCTTACCAGAAAAGCTGACATTTGCATTACCAAAAGGTTTAATCTTTTGGTTAATGGAATCTCTTGGGTTTCAGCTGCCCCAGTAGGCAGTCTATGTGGTCCTGAGGTATATGCATAGTTTAGATACATGTTGGCTCTCAGCTGTTCACTTTTAGAAAACAATTTTGTAAGATCCCAAAAGTAGGAGGGCACTGGACATGAACATGGATCCAGTGGATGAAGTTAGGTGTGGCAGAGTTCTCAGCTGCATGCTAGAGAAAGCCATTAGTTGACCTAGGATAAAAAGCAATCTATTTAATAGTAGAGATCACCTAGGAGTTTTGGAAATCAGGCAGCAACAAAGGCAATTAATCAACTATGAGGTTCATGGCCAAATTTACACAGAGCAGTGGCCACTCAACACCAGATGCCAGGAGCCCCCACTGGATCTAGACACCAGGTGTTGCCTCTGTCCACAGTCAGACACTGCTGCTCTCAGCATGGATCCTTTCCTACCCATGTTATGCGTAGTCAGTCAAGGGCGAGGGTTTGCCTGGATGCAAGGGAGGCTGGGGCTGCAATTTTTTGCTTCTAGAGGTGAAGGCAGCCTGTGCCATCTGACCACTGGGATGGGACTCTGATGCAGAGAACCGTGAACAAGCGAACCCCACCGGTTCAACTTGCAAATCATAGAATTTTCAAGACAAATACATCTGAAACATTATCTAGTTCAGATCCCAAAAGTAAAAGCTATTAAACTTTTTATGAATAAGCACCACATAGAGATATAAAAGGGCACTGTTCTGCCTGCTGCTCTCCCTCAACACTGACGCCGACCTGGCCGTCTGAGAGACACCTGCAAAGAATTCCACGCCCCACAGTGACACTGGAAAGTGAAGGAGAGCAAGTAAGTCATTTTAGAAATAGTTAGAAAATTCCCGAGAAGTCTTGGAAACAAAAGTCTTGGGCAGGAACAAAGGTGATAAAGCAGTGGCAGGCTTATGTTTTACCAACTGTTTGTTCGGTCTAGCTGAGCGAAATCAGGATTAGGAAAGGGACAAATTTTCCTTAACGTCTCAGAGTACTTTAAACAGAACCACTTCATTTCTGGTCTGTGTTCTTTCCAGTACTTTTACCAAACCAGAGTTTCTTGGCCCTCCTTGTCCCTTCTGGAAAACAAAGCGATGTGTGTCTTACACTGTTAAGACTTGCGAAGAGACTTCAAGAATGATTAAGATTCTCTTAGCACCCCATTAAATGTTTCAATTCTCAAACATCCCTTATTTTGTATTCTGCCTCTGATCTTTTGTACAACTCTGTTTCCTAGGTTTACATTTTTGCATTACTACAAAATTATATAAATTACTTTAAAAATTGTGCATGGAAAAAATTGTGCACAAAAATGGTAATTTAGTATTCAGATTTATAATGCTAATCATAAGTAACCTTGAATATTCCGTTACACTATTTTAAAAATTCTTTTAAAAGCCAATTTAAAAAATTCATAATAGCTTCATCCCTATTAGCCCCAAACTGGAAACAAGTCAAATGTTCATCAACAGGTGAATGAATAAACAAATTATAATGCATGCAGACAGCAATTACTAGTCAGCAAAAAAGGAGAATAAACTTCTGTCGTGTTAATATGAATTTCAAAACCTCCAGTGGAGTGACGAAAGCCAGAGGTGAATGAGCAGGAACTGTAGGACAACAGGTAAAGCTCTAGGGCAGGCAAATGCGAATTATAGTGACAGAGACTGGAAAAGCGGAACAGCGCGGGTCAGGAGGAGGGAAGTGGGGAGTGAGGAGCCTGGAAAGGGGCACAAAGGGTGATGGCGAACAGTGGTTAAAACTCAAACATAAACATCCACTAAGTCACAGGATCTTATTACCTGCATCTACACTCTTGGGAGAAAGAATGTTCACTTAAATTTTAAAGAAAGATTCTCACGAGAAATTAACAAATCATTAAGACTCCTTAAGCCTGCAAGACACAATCCTCCATATGGGTCAACCATTTAAGAAAAATGTTCTCATAAAAATTCCACTGAAACTAACTTTTAACAAAATATTTACTTTATTGTTGAAAAATTAAAAATAGTAGACAAGCATAAGTAGTTACAGTTCCAAAGCAGAGCAATACAAATATGTAAATTATTGCAGTTTTAAAAGAAAAGTGTAACAGCCAAAATAATGTCTATATAAACTTTTTTGAAACCAACTCTGGTTTTTCCAAATGTCTTAGCACACTTTTGTGAAGTAAATTTCTAACACCAAAGAAAGATTAAGTTCAATGACCACAGTATAGTCTACTCGCCTTAAAGCAAGGTTAACACACACACAAGTATGGAAAAAGTAGCAATGGCTTTCTACAGAAGTCACTACGGAACACTTTCTAAACTACCTCTTTTCAAGGTAGTAGAATCAAAATAAATATTCTACACATTTGAAAGAAATAAGAAACATTTAAAATTCCCTAAACTAAAATTCCCTTTGCTTTACGTGAAGTTCAATGCTCTGTTTGAGGGGAAGGGGACGGGCAATACTCATCTCCATGATTTTGCTTCACCCCTGTATCACTCAAATGCAGTAGCATCCTGGTCTCTCATAAACGAAAAAGAGTAGGAGAAGTTGTGTATTACAAAGCAGTTGCTGAAGAAAATCTCAACGCTAGAGATTTGCTACAGGAGGTTCACAGCAACACGACCAAGTTGCTTAAGACTACATTGTATAACGAGGGCACCGAGGAAAGGCTGAAGGGAGTGAACATGCTGAGACACAAGACCAGCACAGAGACAGAGCCCTATTACCTTATTGTTCAAAGAAGTAAACTCTCCCCAGCCCACCACCAAAAAGCTTAATTTGGCAAGAATAACCTGTTGAGTTTTATGTCTTACTGATTTTCACCACAACCTTTCTCAAATAATAACTTCCACCAACCTAAAGTTAAAAATGCAATTGAACACTGAAGTGAAATCAATTAACTTTGCTTTTATAGCCATATCTGAACACAAGATAAAGAATTTATAAAGAGTACTAAACTTCTTAATAAGCACCTAAAAATACTTGGTATCTTACCTTAGCATAAGCAATAACATCTGTCAGGAACTAATTGGCATAAATTAGAAAAATAACACAATAGCCAATGAAAAGTTTTCATGTCACGTAACCTAATTTTATGTGCACTAACCTGAATCACCTACTAAGCCGCACAAATTATTCTTTAAAAGCTCCCAGTTAACTTTGGAACACACACATTTTGTATTACATTTTACAACATTAATAACACAAGATTTCTTTTAAAAAACCAAAATAAAACCCAAACTGGCAAACATCAACACACAGAGATCAAAAAAAAAAAAAATTAATAAGAAAGAAACCCTAGAAAAACATTGACAAGACTCAAGAGTTTAAACACCAAGGTAATAGATACATGATAAAAAAAAAAGCAAGTACTTTTAAGAATACGGTAAAATGAAAAACCCCAGAAATCTTAAGATGTCTGTCAAGATGCCAACAAGAGTATTTTTCTGAAATCACTTTCCAACACAAACTTGTTACTTTAAAAATAATTCTCAAATGTATATAAAAATGGGCACTTTATGGTGAAATGAACGTATAATTTGAAAAAGAACATTTCTTTGCCCCAACATCATCTATAAGAAGCTACAAAATACTATTCTGCTGTCTGCATCTATTATCGATGTCTTAAGTACATGACTTATTAAAAACTAAGACAATTTAGGACATTAAATACTAGGATCAAAGCATGATAAAAGGCCGAACAGTTCTGAAAACTTTGAGAACAATCTTGGGTGGTGTCAAAATCACTTTTGACTTCAAATTGACTTTTTACACTTGATCTTAGCCAAAAGGCCGAGAAGCGATCAAATTGACTTTTTAAAAAACTCAATTCAACTTGTCTAATTATGAAATCTAACACGCAAAAAATAATTGACTTCATTCCCCTTAACCATATATGCTCTGAAATAATAACAGATAATTTGCAATCTCTCTTTTTTGCCATTTTTTAAACTGAAGGTATAGATAAGGTTTTCTTCTCAACTTCCTCAGAAAGTACTAACTGTACAGAATAGCCAAGTATGGTAACCAGTATTTGTGGTATTTTATATTCTCTCAAGGTAGAATTCAACTCTGTCCCTTAAGCCTTCTTTTAGAATATACAATAATTTCATATTCAATCAAGAAAACTAACACTGGGGCCCTGGCTGGGTAGCTCATTTGGTTAAAGCGTTGTCCCAGTAAGCCGTGGTTGTGGATTCAAACCCATCACGGCACATACAAGAATCAATTAGTGAATGCATAAATAAGTGTAAGAACAAATTGATACTTCCCTAAAATCCATAAATAAAAAAACAAAATAGAAAGTTTATCAAATATTTGAATAAACGACTGTGCAAAATACACTAACAATTTTTTTACTAGAATATTCAGCCAAATAAAGTACTAGTGTGAGTACCAGCACCACTGATTTTTAAGAGCACCTTTCCTTTGAAGAGCTTAAGTAGAAATATCTAAATGGAGTAACTCAGAGTCCCTGATTAAGAGCTTGGTATATGCATAATCCCATCAAATTTTTCCTAACTCATTAGTATAGCTACATATCTGCCAGAGTTCTTTCAGAAATAAGCACACACTTTCTTTGGCTAACACTGTTGTGTTCAGGGCTGCACCATATGGCTCACGTGCTGGAAATATGCTACTGCAACACATCCCAAAGGCTTATGGGTCCCAAAGTGATCTAAATAGAAGCACAAATGTGTGCAAGCACGGGCTGGTAGCATCCTTAATGAGTTATGCCAAAAAAGAATAGAGTCGAACTTGAAAATGTGACCAGAACAACGAAGCACTAAGGTCCTTACTGGCATCATCCAGAAAAGTCTTCTTCGTTAACGTAAATTCATGGATTCCGATATTGCACACATTCAATTTAAAGCTTATCAAACACTAAGGCAATACATCCCCACTCCTGGATTTTACATTCACTTTGGATGGCTCAAAGAATTGAGGGAAACTGAAAGTACCTTCCAAAAGCTCCCTCCGAAAAGCAGTTATGTCACACTTTGAGGATGAATGAGATGTCAAGTAATACTCGTGGGCAAACTGAACCTGTTTCAGTATTCCAAAAAGGTGTTTTCTACTAGTTTGTGTTCACGACTAATTTCAATGATGTTGATGCATAATTTGGACAGTTCAAGGGTTCTTGAACCTTTATCCAAAGTGGCGCACAGAATCATTTTAACTTTTTCAAAGATAGGTCAAGTATTTCACAGTGCATTCAATTTGAAGACAGATATGACATTTGACTTGCAAGTGAGCCCTAACTTACTCTGTCCAAATTCTAACACATCAAAATGGGATGAAAGTAATAGTGAAATAAAAGAGGCTTTTACTTCTGTGGAGACAAACTGACTTACAAAAGCTAGATTAGCATTTTCTTCCTGAACAAACTCAGAACTGTTTTAGTTAGAAAAAAATTACATATTTTATTTTCTTGTATATTTGCTTTAAAAAGTTATTAATTCTTCTTTCTTAAGAGTTGTTAGAAGTCAAACAATTCAACTAGATAGATTTCTACTCCAAAATACATTTATCTTTGGAAAATAAGGTAACAGTTGTAGAAGCAGTGTGTTAAGAGAATAAAATGCAGTGATATGAAATATGTGTAATAGTCACACATGAAAGTGTAAATATAATATACAGAACCATTCAAATACACATTTATAAAGAGAATGGAAAGGTACCTAAAATAGCATTTTTATATATAAAATTTTCATATTAAAATATTGCTCATAATAAATAAGATGATATTATGAATTTCATTTCCCTCTTTCATTTTTATCTTTAGTAGTTCAGGCTAATCTAAGGAGTTTGTTAAACTTCTATTGTTTTAAAAGGTGAATTACATTAAACTATGTTTAAAAAAATCACACTGTAACAGTATATTTAAATAGTCATATGTCGTAAAAATTAGGAAGGGCCATTTAGAAATTATGGGAAAAAAGATTCCCAAAATAAGCCAAAATGATCAACCCTACAAGCCTAAAGTGCAATGATCTGCTTTATTTGACAAAGATAAATACTGCCTTTAAGCCTGGCAAATTTAATGAGCATCACACAAAATGAACCACGACTTTCTTCAAGTTGTTCAGAGCCTGCATGCCTGGCAGACCAGCAAATGGCAGGGTGCAGGAGTAAGTGTTCAGTGTAGCTTAGTTGTTTATGGGCAGGTGTGACTTCATTCCTGTTCGTCCCACTTGCAGACACGGTAACTTGGAATAGTTCTTGAGAAGCTGTTCGATGGCAACGTGGCGGACATGGAGCTCTGAGGCTAAAGAATCTTTTTCTTGCACTTGGTGTGTTAACTCTTCAAAAACTTCTGTAACAATGTAGAAAGAAGTTCCATTTTTAGGACACAGAAAGCTAACCCTATGATTTATGTTTCAAGTACTTTAACTGAAAGCACTGGGTGGATGTTTGCAATGAATGTGATCTGAGACCAAGGAAACAGTGGTGTTTTGATCATTTGAGGGTGTTCTATACTTTGCACAGCCAACTGCAATATGGAATCCCTTTTCTCCACCAAGTGAAACTTAAAGTGTCATAAGCAATGACTACATGGATATGTAGCAGAAATGGCAGTACAACTACCTCTGAGACACTTTTCCCAATTTGAAGTAGAAACAGGTTCAGTCAGTATTTAATATGACTTAGTATAAGATAAGTGCACGTTAGTGCCTAGGTCTAGAAACCCAAGAGGCTTTGGAATCAGACTACTTGGAATGACGAACCTTGTTGCTACTCTTAAAAGTCTCAGACAAAGTAACAAACTATGTTTTAGTTTCTCCTTATGTATTGCCTTCAGGAGAGTAAATCTTTCACAAGGTTACTGTGAGGGTACAATAAGTTTATACTTATAAAGTACTTAACCACAGAGTAAGTACTCGATAAATACATGCTGCTATTACTACTGTTATTGTTATTATTTTATTATACTGAGAGGCTGTGTGGTCAAGAATTGCCACTAGCCTTGGAGTTGAAAACACAGGGGTTAGAATCTTTAATCTGTTACTGACTAAATAAATACATGATCTCTGTAAGCACCTTAACTATCTCTGGAGTGTAGTTCCCTTGCAGAAATGGGAGTCAACTGTAGAACAAACTAAAATAAGAGACAACTGGGGAATCAGAATACTGTTAACTGTTGGTGTTGGAATCATATTTCATGATATTAAAAATTACTAGCTGGTATTTTTTTAAAGATGTTATGAGGTTTGGATTACCTTAAAAAAGCTATCTTTCAGAGTAAATCCTGAAGTATTTTTGGACAAAACAATACGTTGTCTGGGATTTGTTTCAAGGCAATCCATGCTGGGGTCAGAGTGGGAGTGAGGGTAATGTGTACAAGTGGGAATGAAGGAAAACTGGCTATGCTTTTTGTAATAGTTGAAGCTGCTGAAGATGGGCCAAGGGATTCACTGTCCTATTCTCACTGCCTTTGTGTCTGAAATTGTTCACGACCAGGACTAAGACCTGCGTTAAAGAACTGTTAGGAAGGCCACATGCACAGTGCCTGGCATGACAGTAGGGCGTCAATAATAAGAGCAGGGAGTCAGTAAGAGGGTAGAGATTAAGATGTAGTCTTCGTTTTCACTTAAAAGAAGAAAAACCTATTTCCCCTGCAGTTCATAAGGAAGTTGTTCTCTTATTCTTTATGCTCTGGAAACTCTTAACAGGTTCTAATCCCATTTCCAAAGTTAAATGCAGATAAGGCTAACGTTACCCTGTTATAGGGGATTTTCTATATCAAAATTTTCACATGCAAAAAAAAAAAAATTGACAGCGATTCTTTACCCTGTATTTGCTGTTGGAGCTTTGTGTTCAGGTGCTTTACCTCACCAAAAGTCATCGAATTCACTGAAACACGAAAATACATTCATTATTACCACAACGACCTGAGAAAAGCTGCCTTCATCACTAACACAGTATCTTATTTTTAAAATATTTGTACTTATCTGACAACATCCCACAGTACCCTAGGATTCATTAACTCCTGCAGTGTGCAGTTCTTAAATCCTAACCTCAACCCATAGTAAAAAATATATTTTCTATCACCCCCAGTACACCGCCCCTGAAACAAAAGTTTCACTGGAAAGCACTCCATCAGGTCCACTGGGTTCTGATATATCCCATCAAGTCCATTTTGCTTAAACATTACATAGTTCATGATTCCCAGTTTGAGAAACACTACTATAAAATACTGAGAACAGTCTTAAGAATCATGTTGTCTACCCAGTTATATAACCTTTGATATGTAGAATCAAGAAGTTTTATAAAAATATACCCACGGCCTCTTCTTGCTCTAAAATTATTTGATTTTAAGTCAATTAAAATTATCGCAGCTTCTGTGAGCTTTTGGAGATGCAAACTGAACGAGTCACTTTCCTAACTTTAAATAGCACATTACCTTTGGCCTTCAGTAAAATGTCAGATTTCTGCTTTTGAAATGCCACTCCCAATTAGTCTTGTAGGGACCGGCAATGTGACAACATGTGTAAGCCAATGGTTGAGGCTGGATTTTCACTCTATATGAACCTTGAACTTTTCCGTTCAGTTTGTTGATTCCATTTAGTTTAATAATTTAGAATGGCAAAACAACTCATGGTACTGCAGAAGTCCAATGCTTAGGACGTAGTATGGAGGATTCCAGAGAACTGATGGAGCATTTTAGGACATCTCATTTTTTATGGGGTGAACCTGTCACTTAAATAGTCTGTTTACCAAATCTATAATTTTACAGCAAAATTCTTAAAACACCAAATACATAAGGATATAAAAATACTCCCCCAAAACCAATAAAACTCCGTTTCACCTTTCTCCCATTTTACTTACATTCCTCTCTGCTGTAATGAGGGTGCTGCGTCTGGACATTTGCCTCTTGACTACAGACTGTCTCTTCTTTTTTCTGTGCCTGGTTTTGACTGTGAGACCACAGTCCGCTACTGTGGCATAAAGTGGCACCTGAACCCTGTAACACAGCCAGCCCAAAGTCTGTATTTTCTCTCTGCCCCAGTATTCTCTGTGTGCAGTCTGAGAGGCCAGCTGTACTTCCATCTATCCACTTAGCAGAATACTTTGGTACTTGGGATTCACACTGTGGGAATAACTTTTTATCTGGCTTATGCTGAAAATTAAACAGGTGATCCTGGGGATTTTTAGAACATTCAGAATCTGAATCTATGTCCTTATTTTGTGCATACTGTACAATCCAGTTTATCTTCTTACTCAAAATGGTTTTAACGTCTTCATAATAAGTACTTTTTGAAAGCTTCGATCGAGGACAATCCTGGTTTGCAATCAAATGGTATTTTTCAAAGCAGTCTTTATGGCCCCTTAATGATGTGGTGTGCAAGAGATTAGACTTTGGTACTCCTATAAAAAAATAAAAGAAAAATTTGCTTTTCCAAGTGGCATTAATATACAAACCTTAGTAAAACACAGTCACTGATAGTTTGTAAACTAGAGGAAAAATGCTAAAGGATATTGGTATTAATAATATAAAATGTGGTCTAATAATTCTGCTTCAATCTAACTATATATTCAGTAATATTACATTCCTACAAATAGTAAAGCCTTTTTAAGGACTTAAAGATTCAACTTTAACTTTGGTCCAGAGGCATGTTATTACATACAATATAAACAAAAATACTACTGAAATAGCAATTTCCAGTTACAGAATCTTGGCCTTGACATTACTGTGCTTTCTTTACAATCCTTCTGAAGTACACAGTAGCAAAAATTTCTATTATAAGGCTCAAGACAAGAAATGCTTGATAATTTCTCCCCTGACAACAGCATAGTAAATCATGATATTCAATTATTAGTTATGTTTTTACTGGGGAAAAATCCCAGAACCAGAAAATACACATTTTAATAAAAGCTTCAGAAGGTCAATGTACTGTTAAGATAATAGGTATGAATAAAAGCATCTAAAATGTTTTTCACACTTCAGTTTTATACTTCTCAAAACTTCATCAAGATTTTATCTTCTAGAAAAATGCATTATACAAAATTATTTTTCATATAGTAGTAAATTCAATCTGACAAGATACAGTAGCCAGAATAATTCTTCAATTCACAAATGTTCATTATACATCATAAATAATGGAAATATTCTTATTATATTTTTATTATCTCCCATCTTTTTTAGTAGAGCTTAAGTATGGTAAATCAATTGTTTTTTAAAATACAGAATACATTTCAAATATAAATTCGAATTACATAAGGTTCACACATTTTCACGGCTAAGCCTCAGAGCAGGGTGTTCACACTGAAGGGGAGCAGGGATGTGGAGCTGGAAGTCAGTGCCTGCCAGAAGTGGGCACTCCAAATCTGCTCAGCTTTGGAACAGAGTTAGTGGAAAGCCAGCCACTCAGGTGCCAGGTTGAAAAAAAAAATTTTCAGCTGACTCATAGAAAAAATTACATCCTTTGTTTTAAAAACTGAAGTCATCACAACTTTATTAACTGAGCCCCAAACTCTAACTAGTGGGAAGATGACGAAGTGTTCGCCCTTTACCGGTAACCTGGCTATGAAAGGGCTTGTGAACAGCCAAGCCGGCTCTCCGTCAGCCCTTCACAGCCGTGTGGGCACGCCTCCGGAACGCCGGTATTGTAAGTACAAGTGAACAAACTCTACTATCTCAGTGTTGCTTCTTCCACTGAACCAAACACTGAACTTAAAACAGAGTATCACACACTTTTTAAATACCCCTTTCCTACCTGTACTGCAGCTATGTGTACCTACATTTTTAAAAAATCAGTTATTGTATCTGTTTAGGTCACATTTCCAGCAAAGTTAAAATATTTAAGTGCAAAACCTCGAAGTTTTATTTGATAACTTAGTGTACACCTTTGAAACTAGGTAAATTAACAGAGAAAGTTCACAAACTTTGCTTGTCAGAAAAATATTAACAACTCTGTTATACAGGTTTTAGATCATAAGTAAGACAAGCTGTATTTAGTTTGAACTATAAACCAAATAGCTCCATTCTTCTGTTTGATTCTAATCCTGCTCCAGATACACAGCAAGCAGGCAGAGAGACTTAAAACCTGCCTGCTTTACTCACTTTGGAAAACGTGTTAGAGCTTCCCTCTGCACTGTAAACTGTTAGGTCTCACGGGCGAGATGACAGCCAGCCCCACCCTAGCCCCCACAGTAAATGTCTCATTCTCATTCCACGGCCCCAGTGCTGACCCCTGCAGCAATGATTTATTCAATACTTGAAACTAAAAAGTAAATTAGAAGATTTTCCTTCAAGTAAAAGAAATTCTTTAGCATATAAAAAGGTTCAAAATTAGGCTACACAAAAGTGATTAATGTTGCTGTTAAATTTTAAAAATTTATTTAGAAACTTCAGACATGGTATTAAAAAATTATACGAAACAATGGATTTTCCCATGTACCCCACAGCTTTAACAACAGGTCAATATAATAGATATCTATTTGAAGAATAATGTGAGCTTCTAAAATTTTTTTATTCAGTGTTGGTTCTTAGTAATTCATGTAACACAACTTGCTTCAGAAATAATTTTTCTTTAAACTTTTACTTAAATGCCAAAATGAAAACTAGGAACCCAGCTAAGCACATGGTAATATGTACACAGTAATCTGTAGAGATGAAGAGCAAATCAGAGAACCACTCTATTCAATTTACTGGGAAACAAAATATGCTACTAAAAATTCAGATGCTGATATTCAGGAGAAAAATCCCCTAAAAATGAAACAAGCAAACAAAAGTGTCATGGGCAAGACTTCTGATACAGTGCACGTTCCTACTTAGACATCTCATGGGCTTCCCAAACTCACCCTGCCTTAACTCTTTTCTTCGTTCTCACTAGCGGACCCCCAAACCCGGTCCTCTTCCTGAGTCTAGCACCACCGGCTGCTTATGGAAGGAATCTGAGTGCCCTCCTGACAGCTCCCTCCCCATCTTCTGAGATGTTCTGCTGTCCATCTTAACAGATTCCCCCCCCCCCCCCCCCCGTAAAATCTAGCAGCACCACATCTCAAATCCTGCTTCATTTCCACTCCCACTACACTATCTGGGTCATCCACCATCTCTGTCTAGTTCTCCTTTTCTCTAAGAAACATTTTCTAACCACTGACTAGGTTACCACACTGGATTTTCCAACTGCCTCTTCACTGGTCTTTAGCTCCTGTTAGTAGGTTCTATGAGAAAGAGGACTGCATCTGTTTTACAGGCATCCTCAATGTCACTGCCTGGCACATACTGAATGCTCCAGAAAAAGGAGTGAAGTGAATACATGAAAATTAAAGTTATATTCAAACAAACCTGAACTTATTACCAGTTATCATTCAAGGACTCCTGCAATGAATTTTTTTTTGCCCATCCTAGCAAGGGAGCCAGGATGCACAATTTTGCCAGGCTGCTCAGAGGTTAAAGGCACCTTCCAGTGGACTTACTCCTACATTGAGTTTAATGGGCCATTTGTTTGAAAAACTGATCAGTGGCACTGACATAGAGATGCCATTCCTGTGGAATCACTCAATCTGCCAAGCAGAGTCAGGAGCTTCTACGCAATTACAAATTTTAACAGAAAATTTACATATACTGAATATTTTATAAGGGCCTTCTTACATAGACTGTAGCTCATTCATCCAGATCTTTATCTCTTCTTTTAGCGCTCTAAATATTTAAAACTTGACTGAGTCTGGAGGTTCAATTTGAAAATATTTGTTACATAAACATAGTGTCCAACCTGTGGCCCAGGATGGCTATGAATGCAGCCCAACACAAAATTTACTTAAAACCTTTTTTGGGTTCATCAGTTTTCATCAGTGTTCGTGTATTTAATGTGTAGCCAAAGACTTCTCTTTCTTCTTCTGGTGTGGCCCAGAGATGCCAAAAGGTTGGACACCCCTGGTTTAAAATATCCCACGTAGTAGCAAAGGACACAAAAAATTAAAAAATGTAATACACTGACTACTTGAGATACTTGAACTAACTTTTCATCTAGAAAAGAATGTAAGTAGCCCACTTAATTTGTATCTAGTATATATGGCATTTGATAAATTCGATTTTTTTCCACCTCATCAGTTTGAATTAATACGAGAAAAAACAATTGCTATTTTCAGAGATCCCAGTTTCCCAACTGTCTTTTCAATTTTAATTGCATCTACAAGTGTAAACAGTTCCAAGCACTAATTTGTTTTCTCAGCAGCTTTTGAAAGGGAATGAATCTAAATGCAATTAAATGAGTTGATACTTTTGAAGAGCTGAGTTATAAGGAATTTCCAAATCAGTTCAACAAGAACTGTCTATAACTTGATTACTAATAAAAATTTTGAAGGCCAATGTAACTGACATCCTATTATGAAAACTTCTTTCAAATGTACTTCAAAGATGCCCATGTAACTTTTTGTCACAAGGTCATTATTTTTAGAGAACCAACACCTTAACTGGCAACCATAAATGCTATTTTTTTAAAGTAGCAGTTTCTTTCATCTATTTGTAAATTTTGTTCATGTGACTACAGCTGTTCTAATTTCCCATGGTCCCCTTCGCCTCAACTCTCCCCTTTCCACAGTCAATCCCCACACCATTGTTATGTCCACGGGTGATACACATGCTTTGTCTAATCTCTTCACCTTTTTCCAACCAGTCCCAACCCACCCCCTTCCCTCTTCAAGCTATCAGTCTGTTCCTTGTTTCTGTGCCTCTGATTCTGTTTTGCTCATTAGTTAATTTTGTTCCTTAGGTTCTAATTATATGTGAGCTGACAGGTATTTGTCTTTAATTGCCTGGCTTATTTCACTTCACCTAATAGTCTCCAGTTCAATCCACACTGTTGCAAAAGGTACAAATTCCTTTTCTACTGCTGCATAATATTCCACTGTGTAAATGTACTCACGGCTTTTTTATCCACTCATCTCCTGATGGACACGCAGGCTGTTATCAAATCTTGGCTATTGTAAATAACTCTATGAACGTAGGGGTGCATATATTCTTTTGTTTTAGCGTCTTGGGATTCTTTGGATATATTCCCAGAAGTGGTGTCACTGGGTTCTATTTTAAATTTGTGAGGAAATTGCGGCTGCACCAGTCTGCATTCCCACCAACAGTGCACTAGGGTTCACTTTTCTCCACAACCTCACCAGCACTTGTTTATGATGGCCACTCTGGACAGGCATGAGGTGGTATCTCATTGTGGTTTTAATTCACATCTCTCTGATGGCTAGTGATGCTGAGCATTTTTTCCCTATGTCTGTGGGCCATCTGTATGTCCTCCTTGAAGAAGTGTTTATTCCGGCCCTTTGCCCACTTTTTAACTGGATTGTTTGACATCCTGGTGTTGAGTCATAAGAGTTCTTTATATATTTTGGAGATTAAACCCTTGTCTGATATATCATTGGCAAATGTTTTCCCATGTAGTGGGTTCTCTTTTCATTTTACTGATGGTTTCTTTAGCTGTGCAGAAGCTTTTTAATTTGATGTAGTCCCATTTGTTTATTTTTTCCTGTTTCCCTTGCCCTAAAAGATATATCAGCAAAAATATTACTATGTGAGATATCTGAAACTTTACTGTCTATATTTTCCTCTAGAATTTTTATGGTAACACAACTTACATTTAAGTACTAGTTTCTTTTAGATAGTGGCTTTTTAGAAATTTATATAGGCAGTATATTTCTGTATGAACAGTGGTATTTTAAAAAAGTTAATCTGTCCCTATTTAATAGTTTTCTCTTTTATCATTTTCTACGTCCTCTGATTTTATTATACCACTCTCACATTCTTTGAGAACCCTCCCACTAACCCATATGGCGTGCTTTCCCCATTTCTATTCTTTTAAGTTCCTCTTGAAGATCAATTTAAGAAAACCTGGTTAAACCCAGAGAAGAGCAAAAGACACTTAAATGTAGATCTGTCTACCGACCACTGTTATCCTTTTAAAATAAGGGTATTTCCATGCTTCTGTTTCATCTGACTATTGTAGTGACATAATTTTTTCCTGTAATGAGTTATTCCAAATGGCACTAAAAAATATGGCACAAAACGAAAACACTTAAGTTCTATCACATGTTCCATTATCCTTGGCCTTCCCACCTACAGCCTCTTGAAGACGACTTTCCTTACGATGTGTTCACAATGAGGTAAGCTATGCAGTCTTTTCCTCATGGCTCATCAGCTGATCAGGTTCAACAGCCCCGTCTGCCAGCTGACTACTCTCCTGCTGCACGGCTTTGTAGTGCCCACGCGTTCGAGCCCTAGCTTCCGACTGCCTCATGCAATTCACTCGATGCCAGAATTCACCTTAAATCTGATCACTGTATTTCGCTTCCCAAAGGCATGGCTGAACTAATGTTGGTATTCCGTAAGTAGACCAAATATAATACACCCAGTAGCTGGATGTACAGTGTAATACACATGTGATCACACTGTTAGTAGACTGGCTCTAAGGGAGCAAGCACTTCATCTTGAACTTCAAGCTCAAAACAGAATTATAAAACTGGCAGTGTTAGTTTTCCAAATGGTGGGTTTTTGTGTTCTTCCTTACCATTTAAAAAAGGCAACAATACTTAGTTATGGCTGCAGTTCCAGGTTAACATGCTGTGAAGAAATTTTAAACATATTGCCTTCAAACCTGACACAATTTGTGCAGTGCCGCCTCAGAATATTTGTTTACGAAGCTCACATTCTTCTCAGCTTAAAGAATTTTCCATGAGTAAGGTGTTTTTCTTTTTATGATGATCTTATCTTGGTTGCTAAGAGAACAAGCACCTGCATGTTTATGTGCCGCACATATTAAGAACCTTGAGCTTCTTTAAGCAAGTGTTAATTGTAAGAACGGGAGGATAGCTGATTTAGTTGTACTCAGACAGACTCAAAGAACTGAGGTATCACTTCTCTGTTCCTTCTATTTCTAATAAAAGCAGCAGAGGAAAAGCTCTGCAAGTAGAGGTGGCCGCCAACAGCAGAAGTCTGGGTCCACACTGCAGGCAAGGTTTGTGTAGACTACGAATATTTTAAAAGAAAAAAAAAATCACGTATAATATTCAATTTCTTGGTTTCTCTTAAAAACGAAATCAGAAGATCTGGCAGCCACTTGTTACTAATAAGAAACAGCTAGGCCCTGGCTGGCCTAGCTCAGTGGACTGAGCGCAGGCTGTGAACCAAAGCATTGCAGGTTCGATTCCCAGTCAGGGCACATGCCTGGGTTGCAGGCCACAGCCCCCAGCAACCGCACATTGATGTTTCTCTCTCTCTTTCTCCCTGCCTTGCCTCTCTAAAAATAAATAAATAAAATCTTAAAAAAAAAAGAAAAGAAACAGCTAGTGGTTGGTAATAGGGCAAGTGCTTTTCAATTCAAAACAGTTCCTATCCTTTCCCTCATGAGTGCAGGTACCTGTGACATAGCAGGCTCTGTAGCCATGTCTGTTAGTGACAGTTGTACTACATGCTATGGCTGTGCAGCAATTGTACAGGTCTGGGTAGCTTCTGTATAAATATTGCTAGTTCCAGAGATGCTTTGATACTCAACTCGATCCTGCTATTCTGCATTTGATGAGCAAGCAGCAGCAGCCACGCCATGATTCAAGCAGCACTATGAGCACTGTATCTATTTGCAATCATAGCCATTCAGTAGGATGATGCTCAGACTGTGTATACTGCCATGGAAAGAAAGGCAGGCAACTAGACCAAAGGTGACAAGTATGGACAGTCGGAGCACCTACTTCCTTTTTAAACCCACAGTAGTGCAGGCTTCTGCCTCCTGGAAATTTTTATTAGTTGTCTTATGTGCCTTAGTGAGTGCTGTGATAAAGAGTGCCCCACTTTCCTCCCCCTCATGCCTTTAACTAACTCAGGAGTCACTTAAGAGTCAGTCATGTACAAGTATCCAACATGCTGTTTAAAAAGTAGTAAGTAATTGTTTATCTCTGCATTGCAACAGATGGAATTATTGGCAACCACACCAAGCCAACATACAGATGGGCTCAGCAACTTGTTTTGCCATATTTTGAGAATCACGGCCCTGAAGAAAGATATACCAACAGGTGGTCTTTAGATAGCAGATTTTGGTTTAGAAATATTTTATTCCATTTTAAAGTTTTAGTGTCTGCTAAGAGAAGGATAAAGCAGTTAAAGCAACTTAATCCAGTAAGTGAATTATAAAGGCAAATTTCAGTAAGCAAGGAGTCAGTTCAAAGAGATAATGTTAAAAGATAAACTTAACCTCGCATAACCAAGGAAGCCAGGGTAGAACTTAGTTCTTGTGTTGATAGGAGATGCAAATTTGCAAATGACTTGTCAAAAAGAAAAACCTGTTTCAGTGACTCTTTTCCATTAGAACAATTGGGAAACTGGGGAAAACACCTCCATAACAACTGTTATTACTAACAGGGTACAAGGACAGCAATCCATACTGGATTGAACCCATTAATGTAGCTACCTGTCCAACAGAACTGTGACAACGGACATGTTCTGTATCTGTGCTATCTAAGAAGCTGAAATGCAGCCAGTGTGACTGAGGAACTGAAGTTTTAACTTTAATTCACTTGAATTTAAATACCCACTTGTGGGGAGGCTACCAGATTGGACAGGGCAGTTTGTCCATAGGTAATTTATAAACCCAAAAGGACATTCGCATTAAGAATATGATGGAAACTATTCATGTTCTTACTGATGGTCAAATATGAATTACTAAGCTCAGCAACACAGAACATAAAAACTTAAATTTGTTTTTCTAGTACTTACAATGTATCAAATTAGACCAATAATCCAATTGACAGAAATAACCCTATTTGTTCATTTTTCCCTCCTAAATAGCTAATTGAATGTACTACCATTTACTCTTAGTTTTTGTGTATGAAGGTATCATAATAGACTCCTAAAAAACTACTCAAATTAACTATAATATGATTGCATTATCAGTTTTAAATATCTACTTGTGTATGGTATATGGAGACACTAATTTGCAGAAAAGAAATCTTTCTTAAGGATAAACTAGGTTAAAGGATACACGTTACTTAAGAGAGAGCCCGAAAAAAAATGCTTTCATAGTAACACCAGATGAATGGGGGCACAAAGTAAATTTATAGGTTGGAAAGCAAGAAATGTCATAGCCACATGAACTCTTTGCCCTTCATCTCCTGAATTGCTGTGTGCCCAGTTAAAGCTCTGCATGATGTATTTCCTTACAACAAATAAGAAAAACAAAATAAAAAGTTGTCCTGAACTATTTTAAAACCTCAGTTTTGTATCTCAACTTTTTGGCATACATTGGAATCACTGTTCTTGAAATTCGAGTTGACTACACCTTAAATAAATGCTTTATAGCAGCACCTGATAAATAGAGATATTTAGCTAGTGAATTTGAAGGCAGTTATAATTCAATCACTACTATGGTAATGGTAAAAATTAAGATTGATGGGAAACCATCACTACAACGCACCAACCATTTGATAAAAACTTAAGCTAAAAATGCAATGACTGATGAATCATACTGCCAAATGCTAAAATACAAATATTTTGACCATGTGTGAATTACATCATAGCAATTCCAGAGTAAAAAGAACTTTGACCTAAACAAAGGAGTTACAGAACTGGCACACAGTAAAATCTTTTCATTATGAAACAAATAGGTTTTTTTTTAAAAATGATTGGTTATATGGTATTAAACCAATAGTGATGGAGGACATAACCAATGACAGGACATGCAGCTTGGGACATGCCTTTGACCAAAAGTCTTCCTCTGGGAATTTAAGCTACAATACAATGAAATGGGAATGTAATCAGACAAGCAAAAAAGATGTCCATATAAGAACATTTTAGTACTGTTAAGTTGGAAGCAAACTAAACCTTCATCAATGGCATACTGCTTAAATAAATTATGGTTTGATGGGATGCAACCTTTAAAAAGAAATCAACATGGTAGAATTTTACCTACGAACATGAAAACATGTTCCTAACCTATTAAATGAAAAGGCTGGTTATGAAATAATATATATAGCTTGATTTCATTTCTTAAACCCAAATGACTATACACGAGAGTGTACATGCCCATACACACTTTACTGCAAAAAATAATGTAGAAGAACCAAAAACATTAAAAGATTATTGATGAATAGGTAGGATTATGGTTAATTTTTTTTGTTTCCTGTATTTTAATTTTTTTCCGTAATAGGCAAACTGGTTTTTTTCCAATGAAAAACATTTAAAAATGCCTATAAAGAAATGCATTTTGGTTTGAGAGAAAACAGTGTCCTTTAGTCCCAGACAAATTAGTCTTTATGTACTGTACTGTATGTTCCAATGAACTAAGGGAAGCAAAAAAGATTTAGATACTGAAATGTAAGAGACACACACACCTAAAATTCTGAATTCCTTTTAAGATTGTAAGAATTTTTTTAGGCTAACAATGTATCTAGCAAAGAAAAGTATTTAACCTTCAAATGAAAGCTGTTCTCCCCCAAAGTAAAATCATAGCCACATTCCAGTTTTATCCGGCAGCCTTGCCGGAGACCCAAAGACCCAAAGGGAGTGAGGGAGGAAAGACACTGATAACTGAACACACCTCAGACTGCTGATAACAAGCAAAGAAAGGAGTAAAACATGTGCTGAGCAGCTGCTCCGTGACGGCAATAATGGCGGTTAGAGCAGACAAAACCCTGCTGAAAACCAACTCAAGATAATTCAAACCTCTTCAAAGTGCATAAAACATTAAATTACTGTGTCAGTGAAGAAGCTGTTTAATATACCAACCAATCATGGCAATCTTTTCAGTGGTATTTCATCTTTTCAAATGAGGTGAGAACAAAACCCTTCTACATTTGAATTTAAATTAACAGCAGCATTTGCATCGCAAACTGTTTTTACCAAAAGGCTGCTGTATTCACCATCGGTTGTGATCCTCACAGCAGCCCCGTGAACTTCGCAACATTACTTGTGTCACCCCCACAGAATACATGTACCCCAAAGTAAGTGGCTGCATACGGGGAGGAAGAAGTAAATGGTGTTCAGGGGAGGGAGGGAGGGAGAGAGGAGGGGAGAGGCAGGGACAGAGGGAGGGATACTGGATCATGAAATGTTTTACTCGTCCTGTTAGGGAGTTAAAAGCTTAACCTGAAGAAAATGGCAAGGAATCAATGGAGAGTTTTAAGACAATGAATGGCATGATCAGATTTGTATTTTTAAGACTTTCTGGTAATACTGCAAGAGAAGAAATGGGAGCATGGGGTAGTAGGGGAAAGGGGGATTAAGTCCATGAAAATAAAGTAGTCTTGAGATAATATTGATAAAGGGATTTATATTTGTTTTACTTGTCTTCTCCTCGGCTACTAGAACAATTTCTAGCACACAGCAGTTGCTCAGTTAATATTCATTGCATGTGTGTAAAAACTGCTATGGACTCAACCACACAGCTTTAATTCTGAGTTTTAGATTTTTATGGGTGCAAATTATTTTGTTTTACTGTTTTATAGCTGAGACAGTCACAGCAAACAGCTACCAGAAACGGATACTCTCGTTTAAGGCAGACACTGCTCCCTTGTTACAAACTATAAATCGAAGGCTTGGTGTTTAATGGTCTTATTCTCCTGGTCAAAACCCTAAAGATGGTGTGCTAAATTGGATTAGAATAATTTATATCCACTCTAACTAGGACTATTACTGATAACACTTTGATAATTCAACAGTGTCACTTAGCCACTTTGATTTCAATCACTTAGTATTACCTTTTATCCCCCCAAGCAGCAATAATTGGGCCTCGGATGAACCTCAGTCATGACGATACAGCCACTGTGCACAGCTTACTATTACATTTGAAATTCATACTTAATGTTAATTTCCTATATAATACAGAGATTAAATTTAAGGTGCTGTAAAAGTATGTTCCAACTTTGAAAGTGCTCTGCAATATAAAGTTATGTTTTCTTTATGTTACATTCAGTAATAAACACTCAAAAATTTTATTAAGTTTTATTAGAATGTCAACAGGACACTAATTCTTAATATATTTTAAAAATTTCTAAAATGTTCTATTGACGTTAGTGAAATTCAACATTCATTATTTTCTAAACTCACCTTAGCCTTTATATTTTAAACTGCTCTTTTAGTTAATACCAGCGTATGATGTTTGCCATTATGGCAAAAAAGGGGAAGAAGCTAACACCAGACGGAGTTACCTGTGTAGAGCTTCCCTATCACAAGTGACGGCCAATTTTACTTCAGAAGATAGATACTAGTGTGTCAGAAGCAGGACAGAGGAAGAGTTGTTGATAAGACTTCAAGTAGTCTTGACCTCCAAACTACCTTAAGAATTTGAAATTGAGATTCGAACTGCTCCGTGACTACTGACCATGTGAACAGCATTTCAGGCAACGACACAGAGAATCAAGAATGAGATTAAACATAAGCATTAGGTTCACCAGCGCCTTAACCAAGAGAAAACACCCACAGGCTCTTCTTATTGGAAAGATTACTAAGGATCTGAACTTGGGTTGGCTTCAGGAAAAATCCAACAAATTAGATGAGAATAAAGACTGAGATGGACTGCCCTAGCTGATGTGGCTCAGTGGGTGAGTACCAGCCTAAGAACCAAAGGGTCGCTGGTTCCATTCCCAGCCAGGGCACATGCCTGGGTTGTGGGCCCAGTAGGGGGTGTTCAAGCAGCAACCACAAATTGATGTTTCTCTCCCTCCCTCCCTTCTCTAAATAAAATCTTCAAAAAAAAAAAAAAAAAGACTGAGATGGACTGTAAAGTCTGACTGAGATGGACCAGTAAACTTAGTAATCCATACTAATCAACTAGCAAGATCAACTAATCAACTAGCAAGATCAACTAATCAACTAGCAAGATCAACTTACACTGGAAACTTCACTTAGCACAAGGGGAACTGACCAGTCTTATAAAAAAGTTTCTCTGCAGAAAAGGAAAGAAATAAATTATTAGGGAAAGGTAAAAATAATAATTATTCACACAGCATTTTGGCACAAAATAAAAACAGATAGCATGAAGTAACAGATTGGAGCCCTGGATCATTTCCCTCTCTAGTCTCATTTCTAACTTTGCCAGGTTACCAGTGAGTTTCACTACTGGCTCCTGACACCCTGGGCTACCTTCTTCCAAAGCCGCAACAGCTTAGGGACAATAGTAATTTGGTCATTACACAACTTTTGAAAATTTTAGCACAATGAACTATAGCGCATATTAGTGTATTTGATCATACACTCATAAAAAGTTTATAGTGTCTTAAGGCCAAGGACAGGATATCTGTATTAAGAAGTTTATGCATCTGTCTCTTAATTCTAAACATACACAAGTTTTTTTTAAAGCTTTTATTTATTGATTTTAAAGAGAGAGAGAAGGGTGAGGGGTGAGTGAGAGAGGGAGGGAGAGGGTGGTGAGGAGACTGAGAGACATCCATTTGTTTGTTGTTCCACTTACTTATATGGCTTCACTGGCTGATTCTTGTATGTGCCCTGATTAGGGACATACCTGCAACCTTGGTTTATCAGGACAATGCTCTCCAACCAACTGAGCAACCCGGCCGGGGCTGACCAGTTATTTTCACGGAGAATTATAGTAACAAAAAAAAAAAACCTTTGTGAATATTTAAAAATATTTAAGTCTTCAAAGTATAATGCTTAGGTCTTTGAAGTCTATGTCTAGTAAGTATATAAAATGTAGGCACCCATTTCCTTTAATTACCATAAAGTCACAGAAAAAAGGCAACTTAGAGCCATGCTCAGAATTTGAAATGTTTCGTACAGATTAGATTGTCTTTTGTTATTTCTCTTTTTTCTTTTCTCTTCATTTCATAAATATATGCAGGCACATAGTTTTTAAACAAGAGGCCATTTGATCAGACCAGTTTTGATCTGATGTAAGCAACAAAAGATATAAAACTTTTCTGTGTATTACCAATGTGTGAACTCTAAACTAGGCTAACTGTGGACTCAAATACTAGCCTTGGGCCAAATACATGGTGATTGAAGGTGACCTGATTCTGGGTGGTGAGCACACAATACAACATGCAGGTCATTTATCATAGAAATGTACACTTAATACCCAGGTAATCTTACTGGCCAATGCCAACTCAATAAATTTAAAACAACAACAACAACAACAAACTAACCTAAAAGCTCCTTAAAGCTTTTTTAACTAGCTTCTTAGCTGGAAAAAACAAGAAAGAATGCTGTAGAACAAATTTAGCCATTAGTAAGCTAAGAAACCAGGCAACAGCAACATTACCATATAAAAAAAGTTATACCAAATTAGTAAAGGGAAATGTCATATTATTTAAAGTTCCTCTTACAGTCTAACATTTACTGGCTGGCACTGTGCTGAGAACATAGTAGAGGAAAGGAAACTGCAAAAATATTTTAAAATGTTTACTGACATAGAAAAGGATATGCCTCATTATTTTAGGTATGGAATTATTTTATTACCACTTTTTTCCATTGGTTTTTAAAAACCTGTACACTGATATACAAACTAAAATTTTTTGGAATTCTCTTTTCCTAAAACTTCTAAAATTTAAAAAATAATCTTAGGATACTAAAATAATTATAATGTACTAGCTCATCAATGTGGTTAATATGAAAATGTATTATATTTGCAAGCACTGAAAACTGACTTCAGATGAATTGAGAAGAAATTTTAATCCTAAAATAATTTTCTCACAGAGGAATAACTGGCATTAAAATCATAAAACCTTGAGTGTACACAGAATATAAAATAGTTTTAATTCAAATTGAGAACTGGTTTTGTCTTTTAAATTAAAGACAACTATTATTTATTTCAACAATGTAGGACTTATGTCATGCTTACTGAGATAGCTGTTATCAGGGATGAAATATTAATAAAGATGGTACTTGAGAAATATTTGTATATTCTTTATATGATCGAGAACCAGTTAAAAGACATACCAAAAAAAAAAGGTAGAAAAGCAATTGTGAAAGTTTTCTTTTCTGTAGAAAAATTTTATCACAGCATGAACACCACTAATGATTTTGCAGGAAGCATTAGTTAGGAAAAGTTGGCTAACAGAATAGCAGTGGTAGCCAGTTAGGATTCAGGAAAACAGGTTTCTAATATTTGCCCTATCAACTGAAATAACTACTGACAGCAGATCAATGGAACTAAGTTCACATATACTAGAACTAGATCATCAGGCTTCAAAGGCAAGGGCTGTCAATTACTGCTGTAACACTTCAAAGTATATTTCTTAGGTCGCATCACCTCTCAAATGGATAAAAGTACCCCATCCGAGAGCTATTTCCAGCTGAGTAAGATAATCCACATAAGGTGCTTAGAACAGTGTCTGGCACAGGACTGCTTACAATAAATGCCTGCCACCTAACAATAGCTTGCCATCACCACTACTGCAACCCTGAACAGTCCAACGATCTGGCTCTGTTTCCTTCTGTGTAAAACACAAGTTTGAGTTAGATCATTTCCAGTGCTTGTGCCCATCTAAAATGAAAATCTACAAGTAAAAGAATATATAGGGCCAGCTCTATTTCCAAAGAACATAAAATTATAATCTTTTACTCTAGCATGACGAAGGGCATGGTCATTTAAATGCTGCCAAAGAATCATATTTTTTAAGTAACCCCTTCGAAATTAGTTATATTTACTATACTTATTTATTTTTTTTTTTTAAATTGTTCTTTATTGTTGACATAGCTCCAGGGGTTTTTTTTTTAAAGATTTTTATTTATTTATTTTTAGAGAGGAGAGGGAGAGAGAGAGAAACATCAATGTGCGGTTGCTGAGGGACATGGCCTGCAACCTAGGCATGTGCCCTGACTGGGAATCGAACCTGCGATACCTGCTTCGCAGCCCGCGCTCAATCCACTGAGCTATGCCAGCCAGGGCTATATTTACTATACTTATTAAAGCCAACAGGAAACCTACAGGAAATCCATGATCTCCCATCAATAATCCTTTTCAGCAGCTACAATTCTTTTTATTTATTTATTTATATTTTAATTGTTGTTCAAGTAGTTTTCTTTTACTCCCATCCCAGCCCACCCCCCAGCTCTCCCCACCTCCACCCCCCACAGTTTTTGTCCATGTGTTCTTTATACTTGTTCCTGTAAACTCTTCCCCTTTTGTAATTCTTATAGAAAGTATAATAGCAAAACTGTCATAACCAGTAAGAACTTAAATAAAAGAAGACTCTCACATAAATAACTCATGGTTTTAGTAGTCTATTTATGGTTATAATTTTGTCTTTTACTATAGAGTATCTAAATATATTAATTTGGTGTCCACAACAACTTCTGAAAAGTCCTAATAGGAATCTCCAAGTAAATAATCCTAATGTGTTCTTTTTCCCTTCCTTCTTTTTTTAAAGATAGGAACATTTTATTTCTCCTACTCCGTTTAAAAGTAAAAAAATGAAAATTTTCAAATATGCAAACCAGCAAAAAGAACGTGATGCTGCTTTGAAACCACCCAAAATTTACAGGTCTAACAAAATCTCTCTGCTGATGTTACAACTGAACACTCAAATGACAGGCAAACTTTTTTACTGCCAGAATGTTAAGATTCTTTTTAGTGTGGCTCAAATATTTTTAAAATCAAGAGTTTTAGAAAAAGTGGGGGATAACTGTAATAGCACAAACAATAAAATTAAATTAAATCAGAGTTTTATCATGACATCAAGATAAAAGAAACATTTTCCATGTTTCTTGGGACCAAACTATTGCTATCTAGAGACAATTAACTATGCACTAATCCAAACAAATACAGAGTTTTCAATAACAGAGTTTTTTTTTTTTTTTTGTATTGAGAGAGCTCTTTTTCAAATATTCTTAGGGATACTAGTAAGAAATTTCAAAAGCCTTTCTACACATAAAAAATTAGTAAAGGTGTGTGAGACCACTGAAAAGAGGTTATCTAAAAATTTAAAAATGTTTTTCTAGATAATAAGACAGCACTAGGAAAAGTTCTAGCTCACTGCTAGGTACTAGAATGGTAGGTTAAAGGAATTAAATTACATTTGTTCAACAGAGTAAATGTTTGGTTACCTTACCTCTTAATGTTAAAACAACATGAAACACACATATGCATATACACAAATGTCTGTTAAAATCTGACAAGTTCACAAACTCTCAAAGCAGAAAGCATGTGTATCAGCCAATACTCATCTCATTTTTAGTATAAGTAGAGTTAGTACTGTGTAAGTTTTTTAAAGGAAGACTTTTCTTAAATTCGTGGCTGCGCTTAACTACAGCTTCATTTCCATAAACCCTTATCTTTCACAAATAACCGCACTTCACACTTGGCACAATTTGCAGTCATTTAAGAAAAATTTCAGTTTTACCTTATAACTAGGTTCACGTAAACTAGTTGTTTAAAGCTCAAGCCATAAAATGGATCTATACTCTGTACTTACCCTCAATACTTAGCTCAAAACAAACGTGGCAGAAAGAGAGTGTCTCTTTGTCTGTTCCCAGTTTACAAACACTGCAAATGTTGTCATCATTCAAATCAATGTTTACAAAGTGCTCCTCTTCGTTCATAGTGCCCCTATTAATAAACAGAAAAGGAAAGTTAACGCATTTTCAAGAACTTGCCCTTAGGGCTTACAGCAATACTAGGAACTTCTAGGAAGAGAGGGATGCTGTTAAGTTTATCTAATGCAATAGCCCATCAAACAAGCATCGCCATACTAGCACTTCATTGTGCAAAGACACAAATCTAGTAATACTTAAAGCCTTGCCATAGGTGACATTATACCAAAGGTCTTTTTGGGGTCCTGTATTTCATTTGGTTGAGATGCATATCTGAAAGAAAGCGATTGGCGGGGATTCTAGTCCGCCCCTCCATCCCCGGAACGCACGCAGAAAGAAAAGCAGCGAGGCCTTTTCCGCTACTGGGGTCTGTCAACCTATTTAACGCAGTTAGAGAAAAGAAAAACGACCTGCTCCAGACCCGGCTTTGTTAACTTCACTGTGTTAGATGTGTTTCACTAACTCGGCGTAGTGAGGCTTCCCATCGGAGATCAGCGGCGGGAAAATGCACGTGGAAACGCAAACACCGGGGCAGAGCGTCCCGCCCGCTTCCAAAGCACCCCAGTGTCCAATGCCCAGCAGCTGCTCCACCGTGCAGCTCAGGCACCGCCAGAGGCGGGGTGGCCAAGTCGGGCCGGGAGGAGCCGCAGGTTTCCCTCGCCCTGGGTTCCCGCCCACTCAGCGAAGGTCCGAGGACCACAGCTGTGTGTCTGCCTGTGTCAGCGCCTAGGGGAGTCAGACCCAAGCCCAGCCTCCGACATCGGGAGCCGCGTCCGCCGCTCCAGTGGCCGCCGCGGTCCCGAATGCACCTCCCTTCCGTCCGTCCGGGAATCCGAGGGAACACGGAACTCAGAGCGCCAAGCCCGGGAGACCGCGGCGAAAGCAGGTCGGGGACTAGAGAGCTGGGTCCTTACCGTCCAACTCCGCGTGCCGCCGCAGCCCTTCTGTGCGGCGCTGGCTCCTGCACTATTGTTTCCGGCCGCAGCACGGGCAGCCGCCGCGCGCCTGGCCCCGCCCCCTCCCGCCGGTGCCATCCTCTGAAGGTTCTGGGGGTGGTGGTGCCGCTGAGGCCGAAATTACGCGCTGGGACCTTGGCCGCGAGTCTCACGTCTGCCCGCTCCAGTCTGGACGCTGCGTCTTCCACTTGGATGCCGTCCTGATTTGTCGTCGCTTCTCCGGGTGTCTTAGCGTTTTTTGGAAAGTGACGCTTCGCACGCCCCCACCTTCGTCAAGCAGATAGAGGAGTCCATTACCACCTTTCGAGTCGTAGTGGAAACCCCTGCCTCGGGGCGGGGCCACTGGCTGCCGGGGCGGAAAAGTGACGAGTGGATGCTAGAAAGGGACGGAGCTGCGTGGGGCGGACTTTATTTGAAAACTGTAGAGTGAAGCAAAATAATGCCTCTGAACTTTTGAGTTAGGTGGCAGTTGGAGTATGTAATGAGGGAAAAGTTCATATATCAAGGTTCATAACTGAAGGGTAATACTGAATACAGAATCTTATATATTACAGTTTATTTGAAATGGGGCGCCCCTCTCTTATAATATGGCACATTCGTTGCACGCCCACTGGGATAATCCCGGAGCCCCACCTCTTAATTTAGGTCCCACTCCTTTTAAAAATTGGGGAATGAAAGGTCTCATCTTGTTTTGCTGCTTCTGCGTCATCCTTTTTTTTTTTTTTAGGTTAGAGTTCACGTAACTGCTTTCACTTACATTTTCTATTGTAACCCTCACGATAGTCTAAAAGGAAACTGGAACAGTCCTCTCATTTTGCAGCCTACAGGTGGTAACCCAGATTATCAATTAGAAATTCAGGGACCTTGAACCCAAGGCTGCCGGTGTAAAAATCAGTTATTTTCTAGAACATCACATGCAACTTAACTGGTTACATTCACCCTATGTATATACATCTTAGTAGTCAATGAAAGACTTAAAGAGACTCCCAAAATCCTTTCTATGTATAGTTCTTTCTATATACATAGAAATGTATATCTATATACATTTGCACCCCATATTGCAAATTCCAGATATTTCATAATCCCCAAACTCAATCTTTGTCTATTCACCCCATTTTTGTTTGGATCTCCCTGTGTGGACCGTGGTGTGAAAGTACCTCCAGTCATTAAATCAGGATGATTGTAGAAATCACCTCATTTATTTCTTTTCTAGTTGGGATCACATTTTTGCCCTGTGTCACAGCGTCAGAAAATAGGTACTTTATATATTTTGTACTGTTTTCTAACTTATAAACAAATATTCTAGTACTTCTTTTTTTATAATTTTATTAGTATGTGGCTCTTTTTTTTTAAGATTTTACTTATTTATTTTTAGAGAGGGAAGGGAGGGAGAAAGAGAGAGAGAGAAATATTAATGTGCAGTTGCTGGGGGCTGTGGCCTGCAACCCAGGCATGTGCCCTGACTGGGAATTGAACCTGCGATGCTTTGGTTCGCAGCCTGTGCTCAATCCACTGAGTTATGCCAGCCAGAGCAATATTCTAGGACTTCTTACTCCATCGTGGCTAGAATCCATTGTTATTTTTGTCAGTGGATCCTTTATTCACCAAACAAGAGTCTGTTTTGGGTTTTTTTTGCCAATTTCTTTGCCTTCAGTCTAGTTGTTTTTTTTTTCCAGTGTATTCAAAGTCTATTCTGAAAAAATACAGGTGAAACCCCCTTCTCAAAAACTTATCATGGCCTCTTGCTTTTCTCAGGATAGTAATATATGAATCTCTTTAGCATGCAGACAGTTGCAATGGACTTTCCAGTTGACTGTGTCATTTGATAAAACTTATTTATTTGGATAGTCAAGGGTTTTATCTTTAACTAACTGCAATCCTTTCTAATGTAGTAACTCAGTAAAATGTGAAAAATGTGTTATAAACTGTTAAGTGATATACAAAGATTAGGTATATTACTGATTCCTGACCACATATTACCTTGATTTAGGCTTAACTCAGCTAGGAATCTTTTCAGATGCAAATAACAGAAAATCTGGTAACAGTATCCAAAACAAGTAAGGTTTTATTTGTTTCACTGAACAGATGAGAGGAGCCAACTGCTTGCAATGGTTCACTGGCTCACTGTTGTCAAGAATACCCTCCCTCTCTGCAACTATTCTGGTTGTCCTCTCAAGAGCGCAGAATGGCTGCCTTACAATTAGGCAACGTATTTTCTTACAGCCAAGAATACAGAGGTGGGAGAGGTAGGGAGAAGTGGGAGAGGAAGCTGTCTCTTTGATTTTGATAAGAAAGGAAAAGCTTTCCTGAGAGGCTCCAGCAGATTTCTGCTTATATGGGATCACCAGAATTTATATGACAACAATGAATTCTAGGAGAGTGAGTATTTAGGTTTTTTAGCCTGTGTGACAGAATGCAAGGGAAAGAGATTAGGTGAATTAACCAGCAATGACTGCTAGAGAGTTTACATAATTTTCTTTTCTGAAAATCACACTTATGTCTGTTATGGTGAAAATAATCTTTACTCATCATTCAAATGAATGCTACAAAAATTTATCTAATCTTACTTTCCTGAATCCCCACAACTCCTGTTTATGCCACTATTATTTTTGGTCATTTTTCTGGCATGGTTCTGTTTTAAAGTAAAGAATTCAGTATGCTTAGTATATGTATCCATCCATCTCTCCCTCTGCTGTCTTTGCTTTTCTTCATGTGTTATCTCATTCTTGAGGATGCCTGGGTGATGTGTGGCAGCTGCCAACATTTCCCAAAGGCTGGTATATATTTTAAATTTAATCTTTATTGTATTTTTTCCATTATGAGTTAGTCCCCTTACACCCCCCAACCTGCAGCAATCACCACACTGTCATCCATGTCCATAAGTTCTTTTTCCTTTTTGCTCCATCCCTCCGGCCCCTCATTTTCCCCTCCACTAGCTGTCATCTGCTCCCCATCTATGAGTCTCTCTGTTTTTCTGGTTAATTCAGTTTGTTCATTAGATCCCACGTGTAAGTGAAATCATGTGGTATTTGTCTTTCTCTGACTGGCTTATTTCACTTAGCATAATGTCCATCCATACAGTTGCCTAGGATCGGGCTGGCCCGACAGAGTATGGCAGGGTTGTTCTTTGGGTGTTCTAGAGGGGATGGGCTTTGAGACAGAAGCCTGCCATTCTTCCAAAATTGTGTAAATTTTGTATCTTATATTGTTTTAGTTTGTAAACTAATCCTATAGAAATAAAATAATTAAAAACTAACAGGGAGAATAATAGGGGAATTTCAGAGTTAAAGATTTTAACCTTAATTGATAGGCTTAGGTGATTAAAGCATGTAGAAAGCTGTCATTCCAAAACTGTGTAGCGTTTGAATAAAGACTCCTTCCCTGAATCACCAAATCATTGCCTCTGAACTTTTGCCTGGAGAGTGGCCGCAGGCAGCACGACCTCCCTTGCTGTTTGGTAACACACATTGAAATATTAAGGAACCTGACATGAGCTAGCCTCAAATGTGCTTGTGTGGTTCAGGGAGGCTTCTTGTGCCTCTGCCCTATGTCACGAGAACTTCAACCAGGTAGTTACTGGTCCAAGCAGGATGCGAGACGTGCGGAGCAGACCTGGGCCTACTCTGCGGCCTTAAAGCTGAGTAGGTTGACCTATAGACCATGTTACATGTTTGTTGTTGGAAGCACTGAGTTGCGGGTTGTTTTGTTACCCATCCTGCAGTGATATCTGTTAGTATGGCTGGATTCTACAATAAATGGCCATGTTTAATAGATGTGCTCTTTCTGAATAAGTTATAATAGCTAGTACTTAAATTGGCTAGGCTTGCATTACAATACATTTCACCCTCCCCCACATGCCCACATAACTGAAGATGGCTCAGGAGTGGGGGCTACAGGGATTACAATGTGATCTCATGATATGAGAGAAGAATTTTTACAAAGGAAAGTGGTGGTTTTTACCAGAAGAAGGGAGTTGGTTTGAAAACAACAGACAAAAGTCATTAAGCACTCTGTTGCTCTTTATACTTCAGTATGCATTGCTAAATTTTAACCTGGTTGTGTGCAGGAATTTTGCCTTACTCATCTTGTATTTATTTTAACACACCAAATCTTCCAAACTGTGCTCATATCACTTAGGATGAGGATTCACTGCAAGTGAAATAAAACCCCCAAGTATCAGTGACTTTGAAAGAGAAGACCTAATTTTTTCGCTTGCATTAAAGTCTGGAGGTGGGCAGTCTAGGGTGGGTGTGGCGGCTCTGATCCACGGAGTGCTCAGGCCTGCATGCTGCTTCTAGCTTTCTGCTTTGTCATCCAGAGGACGTGGATCTTATCTTTGTATGTAAGAAATAGGCCCTTTCATTAGAACCACATTCTGAACATCAGGGTGGAGGAGAGTGAGAACACTGGGCAAAGAATATAGTTCAGGTGCTTTTTAAGGATATTTCTCAGGAGCTGCCATATAGCATTTCTGGTGTCCACCCCCTCCACCTCATGGTAAGAGTCTAGCTGAAAGGGAAACTTGGGATCAGGTTCTTATTCCAGTATCCATGTGCCCAGCTGAAAGTCAGGGCTTCTCAAAGAGGGAGTGTGGAGTTGGAACAGGCGGCAAGCAATCTCTGTACAGTGCCTAATAAATTCTTGAAAAAAAAATGCGTGAGTGAATAAATTACATAATAAAAATGAAAATTGGTTAATAAACAATGAAGACTAAATTTTCAGTCTGAGACTTAATGCTGGCTTTAAAGAATTTATCTGAATTTAAAATACCTATTGAAACTGAAACTGGAAAAGTCATCATGTTGCCTGTCACTACCAGAACCAGTAAGTAGAGACCAGGATTGAATCTTCATGGCTGCTGTGTTTGGATGCTGGTGATGTGAGAAGATGGTGGGGTACGCACCCTCAAAAACCATGTTAGCATCTCATCTCAAGCTGACCTTTTTATAAGGAGAAGAAAGCATAGGTAAGGGGTTTGGAAAAAAGGTTCATCAGATAAGAGCGGCAGTCTGGCTGCATTTTTCCTAGTACAGTGTTCCCTCGGTTGTCTTCGTCAATTCATCTGGAACCTGTGACAAGTGTCAAAACTGACAAGACCGAACGATGAAGCATTTTCTCTTGAAGGCAGCATTGTGACTCATTTGAGTTCTAGGAAGTGCGGCTGACTCTTGAGCAAGTGACGGGTGCTGAGACATTTTTTTCTCGTCAGAATGTAGTGAGTAACAGGGTTTGATGAGTTCGGAAGCTGACGAGTACCGAGGTCTAGGACAGGACTTCTTTATCTGTTGATCGACAATTCTTTATCCTTCCTGGCACACAGTGGCTCAAATGCCATCTCCATTTCTTGCAGACTCCATGGAGCACAAAGGTTGAGTTGCTTGTCGACCTCCTGGAGTCTTGCATTCCAGTTCTTGGAATAATAGCTCTCCACATGCATTAATCGCTTAGCCCTATATACTATGACTGAAGCTAAAATCTTTAATTCTTGAGTTCTCCTATCAAAACTAGTTTGCATTTTTAGTAAGCAAGAAAAGAAAAATTAACTATTTGTTTTAGAATTCTTTTTACTTTGAGGTCAAATTGAACAGTGTAGCAGGATTCAGTTTTGTGAATCCATTTTCTAAGAGTCTAATCCTTAATCCTTATAGGAGTCTAAACAGAGTCTTGTGCTGCTCTCTTGAAATCCTACACTTCTTAGAGAATGTCTTTCTTAAAATTATGCCTCCTTTTAAGCTTAGACAAGCATCCCTTTGAAAGTTTGGGAGACAAGTATTTGCATTAAAGGGATTTACCACCTATAGTTTCGGTACAATGCTGACATTATAGGGAAGCTGTCTATTGATCCATTGTGCTGTAGTGAAAGCAGAGCAAACCAAACCCCTTTCCAGCCTGTGTTTAAATTCACTGCTGTCGGCATTGTTGGGAGGAGATTGGGCGTTAACTACCAAGCTATTGATTTCTTTTCACTGTGGGCCAGATGCAGCCTTTAGTAATGTGCGCAGTTCCCACTGCTCAATTCAAGGAGATAAAAGGGAAGTTTAGTACTGATGTCCAAAGTTACAAAACAGTTGGTTTCATAATATTTTACCAGAGGTTTATTTTTGTATTTCATTGTATGAATATCAGATATCTGCGTGTGGAATACTCAAACTAGAAATGGAAATGCAGGAATATGTCTGATTTAACTGTTGGCACACCCATTGAGTAAGACATAAAATGTAAGATTTCAGAATTTTAAATTGTAAATTTTCAGAACTTTCTTTGATTTAAAAAGGTTCATTGATGGGATACAATAGCATTAAGGGGAAGTGAAAAAATATAACAATTTTTTTTGTTTTTTGAATTTTGAAACTAATTAAAACATTTTAACACTTTTTAATTCATTCATTCAACACATTTTTATTAAATGCTTATTATATGTGAGATACTTTGCCAGCAATTATACAATCAAGAGCAAAACAGTCCATACTCTTGAGAAGTTTACCACCTAGTACAAAATACAGGCAGTAAGTAATTGCTTTCGGAATAGAGTTTTTGATGGCACTGAAGTATATTTGCATTTTATTTGCTGTAGCACTGTAAAGATACATAAGTTTCACATGGACAAATAATATTTTTCTATCTTGTTTTTGTAATTCTGTTAAATCTAAAATGTTAAGTATAATAATGATTCATTAATCTATAATCTGTAGGTTCTGAGGGGTTCCATAATTTTTTTTAAAATAATGGTTTCAAAACTTTTAAAATTTTAGCTATTTTAAAAGAAAACTGCAATACAATGAATGTTTACCACCCCAATCCCCCTCTCCCCCATCCCTATGTTGAAATCCTACCCTCAGTGTTGGACCTTTGGGAGGTGATTATGTCTTGAGGGTGAAGCCCTCATGAATGAGCTTAATGCCCTTCTAAGAGTAACTGCAAAGAGTTGCCTTCCCCTTCTGCGGCATGAGGAAGTAGTGAAAAGGTGACTATCCTGGACCAGGGAGTGGGGTTCTCATGAGATACTGAATCTGCCAGCATCATTAACTTGGACTTTCAGCCTCCAGAGCTGTGAGCCATAAATTTATGTTGTTTATAAGTCACCCAGTCTATGGTATTCTGTAATAGCAGCCCAAACTAAGACAAAAGCTTTCTAAAATGCATTATATTCTTTTCTTTAAAGATTTATTTATTTTTAGACAGAGGAGAAGGGAAGGAGAAATAGGGAGAGAAATGTCAATGTGTGGTTGCCTCTTGTGTGCCCTGTACTAGGGACCTGGCCCGCAACCCAGGCATGTGCCCTGACTGGGAATTGAACTGGCAACTCTTTGGTTCGCAGGCCGGTGCTCAATCCACTGAGCCACACCAGCCAGGGCTATATTCTTTTTTACCATTTAAAAATACACAGAATATGATTTCTGCATTAGCCTGGGAGTTAAAGTTTTGTGTTACAGTAGACTAAATTGTTGTAAAAATAGACTCAGATAAAACATTCACTTAATGAACAAGAAGGCCATTTCTCCCTCATGTAATTGTCAAGGCTACTCCAGGTTGGTAGCAGCTCTCTTCCACATGGTGATACAGAGACCCTGGATTCTTCCATCTAGTGATTCTTCCATCCCTTAGATCCTTGTCATCAGGAGAATGGGCAAGGCTTCTTTTTTATTTTTTATTTTTATCACCACATTCGGTTTCAGCCAGTGTAAAGTGGAAGAGTGTAGAAGAAGTATACCTCCCTTAAGGCCTGAAGAAGCAGGCAGATATCACGTGTATTCATATATCATTGCTGAGAATTTAGCCACGTGGTTACACTGATCTACAAGGGAGACTGGGAGATGTAACCTAGTTATGTGCCCAGGAATAGGGAGTGGATGAATAGTGGTGGGCTGCCAGTTGTTCTCCCACAGCCTGCAATCTGGCTGCCTAGTTTCTGTGTGCATCCTTCTCATACTTACCTTTTCTCCAACCTAGACATAGGGCACACCCCTTCCTTCAGGGGAGGCAAATCAAAAGTTCTGTCCAGTTATGGTATCTAGCTCCGATCCCACGATTCCTGGTTGATGTTCAGTCCTTTCACTCAGGTCCAGGTGTGGCTCAGGTGGCTCAGGGTGGATCAGTGTGGATCGAATTATTAAAACTCTCATTCAGAAAAGAGAAGAATGGGAAACACAGCAGTCACTGTTCCACAGCACTGATGGAGACCAGTGGGCGGGGGTCTCAAAGTCCTTTGCTCTGACAGGGGACAGTTTCTTGATTGGACCCAGTTTCTGCTCCAATGTTTTTGGTGGCCCCATGCTCTGCCCTATGGAAGGACCACCCTTATCTATTAATCTCCTTGGCCACATCTAAAATGGGTTTTACAAATATGTCCCATTAAGGGGCTGCATATATTTTGTAGCTCGTTGTTGGCTTATAGGTTGTTTTAAGGCTCAAAAAGTCACATGGCTCTTCGGTTCTTAGGTTCATAGACTTTTTTAAACAACACAGTTTCCTTATTCTTAGTGAGCTCCTAGTTCATTTGCTTCTAATGTGTCTGTAAGCACATCCAAAAATGTTCTGGATATATCCAACAACAGTATTTCAATGTTTGCTTTCTTGCTCCTCTTCTGATGTGTTCTTTCATTTTAATGGCTGCTATCTTGAGGTCATTTGAATCGTGAGGCTGGGCTAGGAAGGCAATGATCTGATCCATTGCGTATCCAGGATCAGTCAGTTGTTCAAGCCAGGAGGCCTTACCTTCGGCTTTCTTACCTTCCCATCATTGTCACTTTCTGAGGAGGCTTTCTCTGGCCACCCTTTTTAAAGCTTCTACCCTGTCTCTCCTTATCCTGATCTTTAAAAACCAAAAAACCCACTTACTTTTATTTATATGGAATATGCATATATGATATATATTTTTATTATTTATCATCCTTACACTTTCTTGTCTGTCTTCTTCCCCTCAAATGTAAATTCCATGAGGATTGAAAGTTATATTTTGTTCTCTCACCAACTTACACCTTATACAAAGATAAACTCAAGATGGATGAAAGACTTAAATATAAACCATGACACCATTAAAGTACTAGAGGAGAACATAGGTAGGAAAATCTCAGATATATCACGCAAAAACTTTTTTACAGACATGTCCCCTAGAGCAAGAGACATAAAGGAAAGAATAAACAAATGGGACCTCATCAAAATAAAAAGCTTCTGCACAGCTAAAGAAAACAGTATCAAAATAAAAA